>CAUYLG010071183.1:0-32881 GCA_963573385.1 Cacajao melanocephalus | reverse complement strand
GGTGTTTTCATCCTTTATGTGCTGGTTTCTTCCCATCTTTGTGGATTTGTCTACCTGTGGTCTTTGTAGTTGGTGACTTTCGGATGGGCTCTCTGAGTGGATGTCTTTTTGTTGATGATGAAGTTATTTCTTTCTGTTTTTTAGTTTTCCTTCTAACAGTCAGGCCCCTCTGCTGTAGCACTGCTGAAATTCCACTCTACACCCTCCTTGTTTGGGGATCACCTGCGGTGGCTGCAGAACAGTAAACATTGCTGCCAGTTTCTTCTTCTGTTATCTTTGTCCCAGAAAGATACCCACCAGATGTCAGCCTGAGCTCTCCTTTATGAGGTGTCTCTTTGGATATACAGGGGTCGAGGAGCTGCTTGAGGAGACAGTCTGTCCCTTATATGAGCTCAAGTGCTGAGCTGTGAGCTCTGTTGTTCCATTCAGAGCTGCTGGGCAGGTACTTTTAAGTCTGTTGCAGCAGAACTCATAACTGCCTTTTTCCCCCAGGTTCTCTGTCCTGGGAAGGTGGGGCTTTATTTTTAAGTTCCTGACATGCTGCAGCCTTTTTTCGGAGATGCCTTGCCCAGTGAGGAGGTAGCCTAGTCAGAGTCTGCCAGCAGAGGCATTGCTGAGCTACCCTGGGCTCTGCCAACCTGCTGTGTGAACTTCCTTGTGGTTTTGTTTACAGAGGTATAGTTAGAACTGCCTTGGTAATGGCAGTCTGCCTTAGTAATGGCGGACTGCCTTGGTAATGGCGGACTGCCTCCGTAATGGGAGACTGCCTCGGTAATGGCGGACTGCCTCAGTAATGGCACACTGCCTTCATAGTGGTGGATGGCCTCGGTAATGGTGGATGCCCTTCCCCCCACAGAACTGGATCATCCCAGGTCCAGCTGTGCTTGCTGTGAAACCCTCAATCCAGAGTGTTTCAGATTGCTGGTCTTTGTGGGGGTGGGACCTGCAGAGCAAGGCCACCTGGCTCCCTGTTTCAACCCCCCTTTTTTCAGTTGAATGGGCAACTGTGTCTCCCAGGTGTTCCGGGCACCAGTTGAAGTGGCCACCTGATTTGTGTTAGTTTTTGTGCAGAGACCTGCTGTGCCGGCTGAAACAGCTGTGCTGAAGACTCATGGTGCTTTTCTGCCTGGGAATCTCCTGGTCTGTGGGCAGTAAAAATTCGTTTGGAGATGCAGTGATCACTCACCCTCTGCATTCTCGCTGGGTACTGCACCCCAGAGCTGTTCCTCTTTGGCCATCTTGGATCCAACCTCAGTTTTAAATTTTTTTAGAGATGGGGTCTTATTCTGTTGCCCATGCTGGTGTGCAGTGGCATGATCATAGCTCACTGCAGCCTAGAACTCCTGGGCTCAATAGATCCTCCTGCATTAGCCTCCTCAGTAGCTAGGACTACATGCACCGTGCCACTGTGCTCGGCTTTTTTTTTTTGTTTGTTTAAGAGTCAGGGTTTTGCTCTGTCACCCAGTCTGGAGTGCAGTGACATGATCATAGCTCACCACAGCCTTGAACTCTGGGCATCAGGTGATCCTCCTTCCTCAATCTCCCAAAGAGCTAAGATCACAGGCTTGGGTCATTGCACCTGGTGGGCAGCACTCTTGTTTTATTTATATTTATTTATTTATTCTCTCCCATGGACTCAGGTCACACTAATTGTTTTATATGTGGGTTCCTTGGAAGACTTCATTAGGTAAAAAGGCCTCCATTGCTAAGAAGTACTAGGTAATTTCTGCTTGGTTTGATGCGTACACTTGCTTCCTTCTCCCTCAAGTTTCCCATTCTCTATTTTCATGTCAACAACATACCATCATAGGCAGCATCTCAAGCACTTTTCTGGAAGCAGTCCATATCACTCCTAGGAGTCACTACCTCTAGGGCACAGAAAGGATTCCCAGGTGTGGGTTCTGCTTGGCTCTGCATAAACACATACCAGCTGCTAATTACAAGTCAGTCATGAGAATTTCAGGCTCATTTCAGAGTCCCTTTAGGTCTTTCCGAGCTTTCAAAATATTGTCTAGGGTTGCCCAGGGAATTGTTTGGCTTACAGATTTGAGGATATTTCAGATTAATGGCTCCCCATCTAGTACAGAATTTCTGTCAAATGAAGTTTTTGTTTTATTTTCCATTTTATCTCCTGAAATCAACAAAACCTAATACTAATAAGATTCTGAGATTCCCAGCATATTTAAAAACCAGACTTTTCCCCTGGCCCTTCGTCTGACCAGCTGACTTATTCTGTTATCTACTGTTTTCTGTGGATTTGGTTTGAGTATTTTTTTTGAAATTTTAGAAGATGGAGGGCAATGTTAGCTTGGATTCTTTGCTCTTTTGGAAAGTTTATTTTCTTCCTTTTTAGACAGTCTTGCTTTGTTACTGCAACAGCTAAACAACATTGAAGATATCTCGTTCTTTGTAACATTTTAAAAGTTAAACAAAGATAACTAGATGCACATTGAACATTCAAAAGAAAAATGAAAAAGACAAAAAAAAAAAAAAAGAAAAGAAAGAAAAATGAGGCCAGCATGGTGGTTCATGCCTATAGTCCCAGCATGTTGGGAGGCAGAGGTGGGAGGATCACTTGATCCTGGAGTTCAAGGATAGCCTGGGCAGCATAATGAAACCCTGTCTCTACAAATAATGCAAAAATTAGCTGGGCATGGCAGCGTGTGCCTGTGGTCCCAGCTCCTCAGGAGGCTGAGGTGGGAGGATAGCTTGAGTCCAGGAGGTGGAGGCTGCAATGAGCCATAATCACGTCATTGCACTCCAGACTGGGTGACAGAACGAGACCCTGATTCAAAAAAAAAGAAAAGAGAAGAGAAAAAAGTTTCCATGTTTCACCATAGAGAGTCAAGATGTGAGTGAGTCTATTTTCTCCATTTTTGTCTACTGAACAGCGGTAAATTTCAGCAGCTGTAGGAGCAAGAACTTCAACATGCTTTTCTTTATATCACTTCATTGTTCATCACAATACATCTGAACCATCTAGCTAGATGTCATTGTTACTGCACTTCAGAAGAAGAAACTGAAAGTCAAAGATAAACTGACACCAACTCAAATTGTGTAGCCAGTATACCTCAGAGCTAGGCGTTGAACCTTAGTCTTCTGCCTACATCCAGAGGGACATCATCTTAGTAGAATCAGGCTTAGCTGCCATGCCCTGGAGTTGTGAATATCTTGGGTCACTGTGAGCTGTGGGTGCTGGAGGGTAAGTGAGGATGATCTGCAGACCCACCAGTACAGCTTCTGCAGGACATGGCAGTTCATCCTTTGCTTGTCTCTTTCCCCTGCTGGCTGGATTGTTTCAGGCACCAGGATAAAGTTAGCAAAGTTGGAGATCAACCTTTTAGCAGAGGCAGCAAAAAGGCAGAAAATTCATAGACACATAAGCCTTAATCAACCTGATACACCGTGAACAGGAACAAAGTCTCTGAGCCTGGAGGAACTGGGACGTAACAAGGATCCAGAACACAGACTGGAGCAGAATGGTCAACCAATGTCAGGAGAGAGTAAGCTTAAATCTAAGCCCCTGGCTAACCTGTTGTTATTTCTGTGACTCGTAGCTATCTTTTGTTCCCTGTAGTTTACCACACATGGACTCTCCATAGCAAGCTCATGTTCCCTAGTAATCCCCAAACTCTGATTGCGTATCCAGATGATGCAAAAATGGAGGACTTTATTTCTTCATACTTGTAGAAGAGGCTGCTAAGGGTAAAATCTTTGTAATAGATGCAAACTCATACACATTCCAAGTCCTAGAAAATCCAGGTCATGCTAAAAGATTGTGAAACCCTTTCTGCCCATAACTAATTTCAATTTATAAAGGAGTGGAGTTGAAGAGGGGAGCGAGGGAGAATTTCTTTGGAGATATCAGTGTGCTCTGACTATATCCCCTTCAAGTATCCATCAGAGAGCTTGACTTGTGTCCTCCTTGCTTGAGAGGTGGGACATAAGAATTGTATGGGAAGTTGGATTAACTTGCTTTGGAGGTGGTTGGATTAACCTTAGAGAACAGAGCAGGAAGAGAGAAGGCAGCACCTTCACTCTCAAGGTAGGGGATTGAGGGTAGACAAAGACGCATGCTTCCCGTGGACAAGATCTGTAGATATGACTGGAGCCATATTTGCAGAAGATTCCTTTCAAGATGGCAGCCTGCAGAGGTAAAGAGACTCAGAAGAGGGGCAGATAAAAGATTTCCAGAAGCCCAGGATCTGAAATGCTTCTTGGAAGCAGTCCGCTAAAGGAGGCATTGGGCATACTACAGACATTGAAACTGAATTGCCCCAGAAAGGAAAGTTCAGAAAGAGAGTGTTTTCATCACAGCAAGCTTGGGGTCAGCCAGGTAGGGTTGGGCTCTTTTCCCTAATGTAGGATTTTTCAAACTATATATTGTAAAATCAAATTAGTGGATTTTGGTCATCTTTTAAAAAATAATAATAAACTAGAATGCGTTGGAAATCTGTTGGTTGGATAAATATTGTTTCCTGAAACTTTTGCTTCAGTTTTATAAGTAGGTGTTGGTGTACATTTTATTTTTTACTGGTATATGGTCCAAAAAAGTTTGAAAGTTCCTGTTTTAATTTGTTCTCCCTGTGCTTGCTTTTGGAGGGATTAGGCAGCTGCAATATGGGAGATCAGATCAAGGCCTCTGGAGCCAGGCAA
Source organism: Cacajao melanocephalus (assembly GCA_963573385.1). NCBI lineage: Eukaryota > Metazoa > Chordata > Mammalia > Primates > Pitheciidae > Cacajao > Cacajao melanocephalus. The sequence goes on along the minus strand of CAUYLG010071183.1, from coordinate 28,225 downwards.
GTTATTTTACCTCTCTGTGGTTTAGCATCTTATCCATAAAACATGGATAACACTAGTGCCTACCTCAGAGGGCTGTTAGGATGATTAAAGGGATTAAACTATTTGATCCATGCAAAGTGCTTCTAATGGTACCTAAAAAACAGTATGTGCTTCACAAATGCCAATTGTTTCTGTGGTGCTGGAGATTTTTCTCCTGGTCAAAGACAACAATGTGATTTTAAAGACATAGTAAATTCTTCCCTAAATTATGTGCACAGTCCAGTTTTGTTCAGTTCAAGACAGTGATTTCTATGAGCAAATACATACTCCTCAAATATTTATGGAGTAACTATTGTATGCTGGCGTTCTGCTATGTGCTAAGGGTAAAGAGTGGAATAAGATACTATCACTGACCTTGAAGAACATATAGTCTCCCAAAGAAATTCCAATTTATTTGATTTTATCTCCATCACTGCCACATGCCTGGCAAATTGTAGGTCCCTAGGGAATATATGTTTGTTTGTTTGTTTGTTTAAATGACAAGGTCTTGCTCTGTCACCCAGGCTGGAGTTCAGTGGCAGAATCAGAGCTCACTGCAGCCTCAAACTCCTGAACTCAGGCAAGCCTTCCACCTCAGCCTCCCAAGTAGCTAGAAGTACATTTGTGCACCACCATGCTCAGCTAGTTTTTACTTTTATTTTTTTTTTTGTAAAGATAGAGGGTCTCGCTATGTTACTCAGCTGGTTTTGAACTCCTGGACTCAAGTGATCCTCCCACTTCAGCCTCCCAAAGTGCTGAGATTATAGGTGTGAGCCACCACACTTGGCCTCTAGAACATATATGTTGAGTGCATTTTGTTGACAGGAATCATCAGCTCTCTTTACCTCAGCCAGATGAAGTAAATAAGGGAACCTCTTGTCATGTCATCTTTCCTAGTATATTCGAGATGTGGAGGAAAGAACAGCAGCATAGAAGACTTTCTGTAAATGCCAAAGGTTTCCAAAAGTCTACATCTGAAGAAAGATGAATTTGTTATTGTAGACATCCTCTGATATCTCCTTTCTACTATTTATTGAAAAAAGTTTCTAGGGAAGGGAAAAGAAAGGAAACAGATGGCTCCAAATGACAGAGCAGAACCTTACAGATTTCTTCTCTCTTTGCTGCATGGGGCAGCTGGGAAGCCAGCAGGAAAGAAAAGCAGGGATGTGATGTGTCCTCCTGAATCATTCATATGGCCACCTCCCTCCACTCCAGCATTCCCAGTCTCTCAGCTATGTAAACAGAGCTCGGACATCACAGCCCAGGGAGGTCAGGCCGGGTGAGTGTGGCCAACACTTCCTCTCACACCCTGCTCTTCAAAGCCTCACAGGCTTCCAAGCAGGTTGCATGGGAAATTAACCAGTTGACAGGGTGGTTTGATTTTTGTTTTTTTGTCTTTTTGTTTTTTTCTTTTTTAGCACAGAGGGAGTAAGAACAAGAAAAGAAATGTGGGGGGTGGGAGAGAGACTGATTTGTGATTTGGGACAATAAAGCTCTCCCCAACCTTGCTTTGGAAAGAGTATAGAGCTGTAGGCTGTAGGCTGATGACACTGATGTGGCCTGAAACAGTAAAAATGTACACCTAATTGTCATGCGCGTTGACACGTTTCTAATGCGCAAAGCATACCCACATACATTACGTCAAATGAGTTGGCCAGTGTCATGTGGAGCTGAAATGGAAATGAAGATATCCTGGACTTGAAGACCAGCTCACTTTTAATTAAGCTTTTTATGTCTGAAAAGAAATTCTTCCTCTCCCATATCAAGCCATCTTCCTCAGTGCTTACATGCTTTGCAGATCTTAAAGAGCTGTTCCCCTCCCCTCAAAGCTACCACCTTTGGTATCTAATTCTTTGATCCACTTGTGGGTGGAGGTAGATGCAGTGGCTGATGCATTTTGCATGCTGATCAGTGCTCTGAGTATATTGAATATCAGGATCAGCTCTGTGCGTGTGCCCCTTGGGCAATCAACAACACAGGGCCTCGTGCTTATTTTTTATTTTTTGAGACAGGGTCTCACTTTGTTGCTTAGGCTGGAGCACAGTGGCATAATTTCGACTCATTGCAGCCTGCAGCCTTGACCTCTCAAGCTCAAAGGATCCTCCCACCTCAGCCTCCCAAGTAGCTGGTACTACAGGTACACACCACCCTACCCAGTTAATTTTCGTATTTTTTTTAGAGATGGGATTTTGCCATGTTGCCCAGGCTAGTCTTGAACTCCTGAGCTCAAGTAATCCACCCATCTTGGCCTCCCAAAGGCCTACCCACCTCGGCACACCTGGGACAACAGGTGTGTGCCACCGTGCCTGACCAGGGCCTTGTGCTTGTAAGGGTCCCATGTGCTGCTGCTGCCATCTTGTAATTTTTACACTGGGCCCCACAAATTATGTTGCCACTAAAAATTGACTTGATTAGTTTTCTGAGAAGCCAAATCCAGATGGTTGGTCTGAGAATATTGTTTGATTTCTCCCAGCTTCTACAGTATAAGTGGCATGCCTACCTAGGACGGATAACAGGTGCACAAGGAAGTAATAACATTGGTGTAGCAACTTATAGTTTATGACAGATTTGCATGTACATAATCTCCTTTAACCCTCACAAGCAAATGTCAGGAGGCAAGCCTATGTAAGGTCATCGGAAACCTACCTATGGGAGATTAAATTGATTTGATAGGCAAACAGCTCTTGAAAAGTGAAAATCAGCAGAAAAACAGGACAGATGTTACACAGCTGTGCTGCAAAGGAAGTTACAAAGTCAATAAAGGACTCAGTATGGAGTTTAGCCAAAGGGATCATGGAGAACAAAAATTCCAATCCCAAGCCAAAGAAGAGAGGGACATTGTTCCTGGAGCAACTTAGAGCATCATTCACAAAGATCCCTCATGGCTGCTCACAGCCCGGGGATATACAACACAGAGTCCAGCTGAGAACTCCTTTGTCAAGGATTCTGCCTTTGCCTCATCACTTCTTGGTTAGTAATGTGATTTGATTTCTGTGTCCTTTTTTTTTTTTTAAAGCAACAGATCAATACTGAAAACAGGGTTTAAGCCACCTTTATAAGCTTGTTGGCCTGAGACTTAAACTCTCAAATCCAGACCAAATACAACCTTTTGACAACCTGGCGACACCCAGTCTGTGGTTCCTTATTTGCTTCCACCTGGTCGTCTGACCTGATCTCCTGCTCTGCCTGCTCCAATCGCACAACCACAGTTCTGATCTGAAGTCTCAAAGTCCAGGCTGCTGCTGCTTTTGTTTGGCAAAGCACTGGCTGGCTGGATTTCCCTGCGGGAACACCATGAACTGCAACTTTTTCCCTAACTCACAGCCATTTGAGGGCAGAACGAGACAAAGGAGGATGCCTTCATGACTTGTCACCTCCAGGGTGCAGCCTCACTTTTCCAACTCTGTTCTCAGGGCACTCTTCAAATCCTGCATCCTAAGGGTTTTTCTATATGAATTCAAAGTAAACTTCACCTAGAGAATGACTGGATCATTGTTCTCCTTCCTTTTCCAATGTCCTCAGCACACTCCTAAGATTACTTGTGGCATCGAAGCCAAACTAGAACATTCAGGATTTTCACAACTTGGAGAGAAAGGAGGGGTTTATTGTAGAAGCATGTATTCTCTTGGACGATCAAGGTATGAATAGGATTTCTATCAAGAAACTATTCTGCTGGGATATATGGTTGCTTTATGGAGAGTGAAAAGCTGTAGAGGAGATAAACACATTTCACTAGAGGTCAAGAACTTGGCCAGTGTATTTACTGATCTTATGGCCCTTTATCCAAACCTTTTGATGACTTGAGTAAAAAATGAATTTTATTTGCTTCTGGTTCGGAAGCAAATCATTTTGAGTTTCTGAAAGAGCAGTCTTTTTGTTTCTCTGTCTGCTGAGAAATCAAGTTAGCAAATCCAGTTAATGATCTAGTTACTTAAAACCACTCATTAGAGTGTAATTGCTTTTTGGAGGAAAAAAGGAAGGTCTTGTTAAAAAGAGCTGAGTGGGTGTGTCTTTGGTTCCAGATTAAGTTTATAGAGAAGTCAAATCTACTTTTCTCTCCCTTATGTAATCTTGCTTCACGAATCCTGTCAAAATCGATTTGAGGAAGGAAGACTATTAACAACCTGCACTGCTACTAAAATGATATGGGAGAGGTGAGGGGAAGTTAGCAATTGTTGAACCCCTTCTGCATACCAGGAGTATTGATGGTGGAATCTCATTCCTCACAGCAACCTTGGGAGTTCGGGAGTTTTCCACATGTAACAAAGCATCAGAAGTTTAGTACCTTGCCCAAGATTCCATACCAGAAAATGTCAGAACTGAAATTCCATCCTAGGAATCTTTGGCTCCCACCCAAACTCATGATGTTTCTTTTATGCCAAGCCCTCTATATAAAAATAAATACTGTACAGGAATAACAAGTCTAATCATGGCATCACCTACTGAGGTTTATCTCTTCTTTCTTTATTTTTTTAAAGACAGAATCTTACTCCCTCGCCCAGGCTGGAATGCAGTAGTTTGGTCTCAGCTCACTGCAACCTCCCCTTTCCAGATTCAAGTGATTCTTATGCCTCAGCCACCCAAATAGCTGGGATTACAGGCACGCACCACAACGCTTAGCTAAGTTTTGTGTTTTTAGTAGACATGGGGTTTTACCATGTTGGCCAGGCTGGTCTTGAATTCCTGACCTCAAGTGATCCACCCACCACAGCCTCCCAAAGTGCTGGGATTACAGGCGTGAGCCACTGCACCCAGCATTTTCTATTTCTTTTTTAAGACAACAGTCTTACTTCCTTGCCTAGGCTGGAATGCAGTAGTTTGGTCTCAGCTCACTGCAACCTCCACTTTCGGGGTTCAAGTGATTCTTATGTGTCAGCCACCCAAGTAGCTGGGATTACAGGTGTGCACCACCATGCCCAAGTTTTATATTTTTAGTAGACATGGGGTTTCATCATATTGGCCAGGCTGGTCTTGAACTCCTGACATCAAGTGATCTGCCCACCTCAGCCTCCCAAAGTGCTGGGATTACAGGTGTGAGCCACTGTGCCCAGCCTTTTCTTTGATTTTTTTTTTTTTGAGATAGAGTCTCCCTCTGTCGCTTAGGCGGAGTGCAGTGGTGAGATTTTGGCTCGCCATAATCTCCACCTCCCAGGTTCAAATGATTCTCCTGCTTCAGCCTCCTGAGTAGTTGGGATTACAGGCATGCACCACCACATTCAGTTAATCTTTGTATTTTTAGTAGACATGGGGTTTCACCATATTGGCCAGGCTGATCTCGCTTCTGAACTCAAATGATCTGCCCACCTAGGCCTCCCAAAGTGCTGGGATTACAGGTGTAAGCCACCAGGCCCGGCCTTTTCTTTGATTTTCTTTTTTTTTAAACAAAGCTGAGCTGAAAGACCACTGAGATTTAAAAAAGAGAGGAGCTTTATACTTAGGAATAGTCTATGTTTGAACAGAATGGGATATAATTAGTGAAACGGAAGTGGGAGTATAGTTTAAGCTGGCACTGGGCCAATGTCTTTGGACACTGGTGAACTTTCTCACTTCTTAGGGTCATTGGTGCCTTGGAAAACTACACAAGAAAAGAGAAATTTGGTGGGAAGAGAAAATAGGGTCCATTGATGACATTACTTATTACTTTGCCTTGCCTCTGCCAACTTCAAGGGGCCTGGATTGGCTCAGGAACTAATGTCCTTTATCACATTGAGTTGAAATAGACCTGTGATTTCAAGTTCACTTGAAAAGTGCTTGTTATTTTGTAGACCACAGGAAAGTCAAGTTAGAGACTTGTCTTCTATAGCTACTAAGCTCTGACGATCCTTTAATTCTCCTAAACACTTTCCTCAACTTTTCTTCCAAAATAGTCTGTAAATGAATAAATTAGCTTTTCCTAATCTTCCCTTTTTTTGTGTTCCAATGTTTGTTTTCCCCCACTCTCTGAATTATTGCAGTGCTTGCATTCTCTCTCATATTGTGACTATTTGTACACATATGTTTTTCCACCTAATACTAAGCTCTTTGGGGGCAGATCATATGTTTTGCTTATCTTTGCTTTCTATGGTTTAGCTAGCATAATCAACGTAAGGCTTCATTTTTTAAATTGCAAAAATATAGTGGAAATGGTTGTGTACATAATAAACGTTTATAACTTGCTTATTATATGTAACTATTATAGCGTATTTTGTATAGTCTTTATAAACTTACTTTTAAAATATTATGAAGTAGTTTTATATACAAAAATGAACGTTTTGTTTGTGTGTGAAAGATTTGGTTCTGCTTATAATATTTCCCAATGTGGAACTGGTGAATTCAAATAGAACAAACATGTAAAAGACTTTTGATTTTGCTAAATTGATTTCCAAAGGAGTTTTATTGGCTGTGGTAGGCCCCCAAGCTTCCCCACCCTAAAACCCGGGACTGAATATGATGAAGTGTCACGTTTGTAACTGTTACAGCCAACGGGAAATGATCCAGGTGGGTCTGATCTAATCACATGAGCCCTTTAAAAGCAGAGTTATCTCCAGCTGGTGGCAGAAGCAAAGTCAGGAAGATTCAGAGTATGAAAAGGATTCAAAGCACCGTTGCAGGCTTTGAAGAGGAGGGAGCCAAGCACAAACCCAGAGTAGTTCTGTCCACTACCACCTGCATGAACGTGGGCAATTTCATGTTCTTCTACTTGGTAAGAGAGTAGTAAGCCAATGTCTTAATTTTCTCTCTCTCTCTCTCTTTTTTTTTTTTTGAGATGGAGTTTTGTTCTTGTTGCCCAGGCTGGAATGCAATAGCGTGATCTCGGCTCATGCAACCTCTGCCTCCAGAGGTTCAAGCAATTCTCCTGCCTCAGCCTCCCGAGTAGCTGGGATTACAGGCATGCACCACCAAGGCCTGCTAATTTTGTATTTTTAGTAGAGATGGGGTTTCTCCGTGTTGGTCAGGCTGGTCTCTAACTCCTGACCTCAGATGATCCGCCGGCCTCAGCCTCCCAAAGTGCTGGGATTACAGGCATGAGCCACCCTGCCTGGCTTCATTTGCCATTGCTGCATTTAAAAATTACCACAAGTTAGCTACTTAAAACAACATTCATTTATTATCTTAAAGTCAGAAGACCAGGTGGGCTTCTCCGGGTTCTCGGCTTAGGTCTACTCCAGGGCGAAATCAAGGCGTTAGCTAGGCTGGCTTCTTATTAAAGGCTCTGGAGGTGAGTTGTTTTCCAGGGTATTCAGGTAGCTGGCAAATTGTTTCTGGTGGCTACAGGACTGAGGTTTCTTTTCTGGCTGACAGCCAGGGGTCCCTTTTCTTGTGATAGTTTTTTTGAGACTCCATCTCAAAAAAAAAACAAACACCAAAAACAACAACAACAAAACTGTCAACTAAAGAATTTCTATTTAAAACACGGGTAAAAAATGCCCCCCCACAGCTCACCTTTCTTAAGTTTACATTTTATTATCTATGCTTTTGAGATTATTTATATCTAATGCATCTGTATGGCAGAAATACTATATAATGGTTTGCTTTTTTTCCATTTCTTCCTCACTCTGCATTAAATGGTATGAGAGTTGAAGCTTGAAATTGGCCATGATGGGAGTATTTATGCAATAGAAACAGGCAAATCTTTTTTTGAATCAATGAGATATCAAGAAAGCTTTTCAGAGACTTGGATCAGCGCTGAGGCCTTTTTCCTATTGGATGTGGACCCAAGAGAATGCCGAGTCTGGCATTGGCGGCAGCCATCTTGCCAGTGTCTAGGGAGACTCCAGTGAGAATGGAAGCAACATAGCAAAAGGCAGGAGAGAGAGATGGAGACAAACCGGTACTGGGGCCGTGGCTTGTTCATTTCCAGCAGTACTTGCTCCCACCCCCAACACTATACTTTTATTTTTTTTCTGCAAGAGACAGTGCCTCGCTCTGTCCTCCAGGCTGGAGTTAAGTGGTGCAATGACAGCTCGCTGAAGCCTCAAACTCTTGGGTTTAAACATTCCTCTAGCCTCAGCCTCCCTAGTGGCTGAGACAATAGGCTGTACCACCACGTTCAGTTGTTTTTGTTTTTGTTTTGACACAGGGTCTCGCTCTGTTGCCCAGGCTGGAATGCAGTCATGTGATCATGGCTCACTGCAGCCTCAATCCCCTGGGCTCAAGCAATCCCCTGGCTCAAGCAATCCCCCCACCTCAGCCTCCTGAATAGCTGGGATTACAGGCATGTGCGACCATGCCTAGCTAATTTTTCTTTCTTTCTTTCTTTTTTTTTTTTCCAGAGATAGGGTTTCACCATGTTGCCCAGGCTGACTTCAAACTCCTGGGCTCAAGCAATCCTCCCACCTGGGCCTCCCAAAGTGCTGGGATTACAGGGTGAGCCACCATGCCCAGCTCCCTACACTTTTTAATTGAGCCTATACATTTTTCTTTTTATTTAAGTCAGTTTGGGTTGAATTTTCTATCATTTACATTAAAATCAGATCAAATGATACAGCAACATCTGCACCAGGTCCAGAATTACACTGCTAGCCCCCAAGTGGCTTCACTTGGTAACAATAACTTAGAGGGATGGGAATTCTCCAACCTCAATCATGTTCTGATTTTGTATTATAATCCTCTGTTTCACAAACAGATGTTTGCTTCATCTAATAAGCCTTATATAATTTCCCTTGCAGGCTGGGATCAGTTCTTCTCAGTAAACACTTTTGTTAGCATGATAGGCATTCTTTTTTTAAAATTAAATATATATATATTTTTGAGACTGAGTTTCACTCTTGTCGCCCAGGCTGGAGTGCAATGGTGCGATCTCGGCTCACTGCACCCTCTGCCTCCCAGGTTCAAGCAATTCTCCTGTCTCAGCCTCCCAAGTAGCTGGGATTACAGGTACCTGCCACCACACCTGGCTAATTTTTGTATTTTTCAGTAGAGATAGAGGGTGGTCCTGAACTCCTGACCTCAGGTAATTCACCCACCTTGGCCTCCCAAAGTGCTGTGATTACAGGCGTGAGCTACCGCGCCCAGCCAAAATTTATTTTTATTTTTATTTATTTATTTATTTATAAGATGGGGTTTCACCATGATGGCCAGGCTGGTCTTGTTCTCCTGACCTCAGGTGATCCACCCACCTTGGCCTCCCAAAGTGCTAGGATTACAGGCATGAGCCACCATGCCCAGCCCCCAATTTTTTTTTTTTTTTAAATGGAAATGGGGTCTCCTGGATAGGCATTCTTAGCTGTTGGTGACCTAACAGCTACCCTGCCCTGCCCTTTTTTTCTGTGATAATGAAAATCGAGTTTTATTCAGAGCTGCAAAGCCCAAGAAGATGAGTCATGATTGTTATAAGCACATCATGGTAATCTCATTACCCTTTATCAGATCATTGCTTTCCAGCCTTCCTTAAAGCTAAGTTTGGCCATGGAATCCAGTGCCTCTTAGAAGGCACACATATGCAAGCATTTTCATGTCTGTAATCACTCAACAAATATTTGCCTTGTACCATGTGGTATGCTGGGCACTAGAACCCAGAGATGAGCAAAACATCTGGTCAATATCTTTCTTCACCTTCATGACTTTTTTTTTTTTTTTTTTTTTGCCTATTTTTGAGAAGAATACAAGGTGGCATTAGTGGCTTTAAAAGTGAAAACCCAAATATAACCCCAAAATTTAATCTTGTTTATTCATTCTCAGAGTGCCTTGCTGAATTATATTTTGTTAATGTGTAGTGATCAAGTTAGATCTAACGTCTATGCCAAGCATGCATTGATAGAAATTCTGTTTCTTTTTTGAAACATGGTCTTAGCTGTGTGTGTGTGTGTGTGTGTGTGTGTGTGTGTGTGTGTGTTTTCACTCCCTTTTTGAAACAGAGTTTTTCTCTTTTGCCCAGGCTAGAGTGAAGTGGTGTGATCTCGGCTCACTGCAGCCTCCACCCCCTAGGTTCAAGTGATGATTCTCCTGTCTCAGCCTCCTGAGTAGCTGGGATTATAGGCACCTGCCACCACACCCAGCTAATTTTTGTATTTTTAGGAGAGATGAGGTTTTGCCATGTTGCTCAGGCTGGTCTTGAACTCCTGACCTCAGGTGATCCACCCACCTTGGCCTCCCAAGGTACTAGGATTGCAGGCGTGAGCCACCGTGCCTGGCCTGTACTACTTCTTTCTTTCTTTCTTTTTTTTTTTTGTGACAGAGTCTCACTCTGTTGCCAGGCTGGAGTGTGGTGGCTGATCTCGGCTCACTGCAACCTCTGCCTCCAGGGTTCAAGGGATTCTCCTGCCTCAGCTTCCCGAGTAGCTGGGACTTCAGGCATGCACCACCATGCCCAGCTAATTTCTTGTATTTTTGGTAGGGACGGAGTTTCAGCATGTTGGCCAGGCTGGTCTTGATATCTTGACCTCATGATCTGCCCTCCTCGGCCTCCCAAAGTGCTGATATTACAGACGCGAGCCACAGCCTGTCAGTGTAAAATGAAAGCTACTGTGTATTTCAATTAATGGCATCTAAACGTGGTTCTTCACTTGGGTGGTACATTGAGCAGTTTCTTTTCTTGTGAACTCTAGAGCAAACCTTGTTAACTCTGAACAGATCTTGAAAGATTTAATGTCTGAAGTATGTATTAAGCACCTGAAGTCTTTACCTTCAGTTTTTCTAAATATTTAATCTCCAATTGATGTCACTTCTGAATTCACATTTGGAAATTCATAATTCTTCAGATGTTTTTTTCTTTTATGGAGAAGAACCTCTCATGAATACTTTTTAGTGGGTTGAAACATAGTTCCATAAAGTTAATATTCCCAGTCGCCAAAAATTCTTTCTTTCTTTACTGATCCTCGTCTCTGTGCCTGTAGAGGGGATCGTGCACCTGAACTGCAGGCTTCCTTCAGGGCCTCATTGGCATTGCCTTGTGGCGACTCACCATCACAGTAAATTCCACCCAGCTCAAACTAATCCCAAAATAGAGTTCAGGGATTACAGACAAAGGCTAGGCTCATTCTTTGCATAACAATCGAGTGGCAGAGCAGAATAAAACATGAATCAGAGAGTCCTAGATTCAAATTCCAGTTTGACCATTTGCAGGCACTCTGACTTAGAGCACTTTGAGTATCATCACCTAGTCTCCGTTCATTTGTAAAGAGGGAGCATGTTACCCACCTTATAGCATTTTTGTTGGAAGGTGTAAATAAGATCATACAGGTCAAGTGCTAAAGACCATGCCTGGGCCATAGATGTCATTAAAAATGGTAGCTGTTAATTTACAGTACTTTTTTCTCTATAAAGCAGCATCATTGGGTAAATACCCGAGGTTCATCATCTTACGCCAGGGAAATCAAGGATGCAGACACACAAGAAGCGAGTTTAGGACCAGAGGTTTAATAGGTGAAAGAAAGAGAAAAGAGAATAGCTCTCTCTCCTGCAGAGAGGGGAGCCCCAGTGGGTCTTCCGGTTTCCTGGTGAAATGCATGGGATTTTATAGAGGAGGTTGAGGAGGCGGTGTCTGATTTACATAGGGCCTGAGAGATTGGTTGGACCAGGTGTGTCATTTGCATAGTGTGGAAAGAAGATGGCCATCCCACCCTAATCTTTTATCAGATGGGTTCTCTACCTGGCTGGTGCGATGTTGCTTGCTTTTTTATTGCACATGTGGTGACAAAAGGGAAAAGGGAACCTCCATGTTAATTATACCTGGCTTCCAGGCATCCGTTTTTATTGGCACAGCTGCTGGCATTTAACTATGCAAGCTTTTAGCTTGCTTATCTATGCTTGCACCTTGATTTTTTTGGGCTGCTTTTTTTTTTTTTTTTTTTTTTTTTTAGACAGAGTCTTGCTCTGTCGCCCAGGCTGGAGTGCAGTGGCGTGATCTTGGCTCACTGCAACCTCCACCTCCCATGTTTAAGTGATTCTCCTGCCTCAGCCACCCTAGTAGCTGGCATTACAGGTGCCTGACACCTGGCTAAGGGCTGCTTTTTATTAAAAGGAAAACTAACCTAGGATTCTCTCACCCTCACCATCTGCCTAAATAATTTCTTTCTAGCTCCTGTATTAACTAGATAGAAAGTTCCATGAGGTCTCAAATCTGATAGATCCCAGTTGCTGTTTTCCCAGTAACTAGAATAGTGCCGGCACATGCTAATCACTTAACAAATACTTGGTAATTGATTATCATAATTATTATCATAAAAGTCAGGTAAACTCCAGTGCCTTCTTCAAAGAATCCTGCCTCCATCCTCTTTTTCAAATTAAGTCCAAGCACAAATCTTCCCATGAAGCCGTCTCTATGTGCTCTAATTTGTAGCTATTTCATGCTTAACAGCCACCACCTCCTCCCCGCCGTACCACTTACTCTCAGGATTAAACAGGAACGCACTGCATATACATCATATGTCCTGGATCATTGGCTGATGGTTTCTTCATATCTATGAGTCTTATCTTCTTAAAATTCAGTTCTACCAATCATTCTTGACTGTTAACCAGTTGCTGGGCCCTGTGCTGGGTTCTAGAAAAGAAACAGTGGCTGCCTCAAGGAGTAACTAGTCTTTCAGTGGAGACAGCTTTGTAATCTAACAATTACATCATGAGGTGATATGAAAAACTATATGCACAGAGGTAGCAGAGATGGGAGAAAGTGATTAACTTTCTCAAAAATCTGGGAAGACTTTCTAGGGGAGGTTATAAGGAAATGTGACTTTTCAAAGAAGGTCAGGAATTTTCCAGCTGGTTAAGGTGGGAGAAGAATATTCCAAGGAGAGTAAACAATATGTGCCGAAGGGCATGAGATAGCAGGATATTATCCTGGAGAACCTAGAAGCAATTCAGTACTATTGGAACATAATGGAGAAACTGGGAAATAAGAAAGCAGCCAGGAAATTGAGGGCGATAAGTCCACATGTGGGAAAAGTGGTCATATGTGGGAAAGTTTTGAATGTCATAATCAGTGTCAGCGACAGGGAGCCCGGAATGGAATGATCTGAGGAACCTTGGGAATTATCTTTGATAGCAGTGTAGAGGATACACCAGGAGAAAATGATTGAAGCTGAGCAATACTTCAGGAGGAAGTATGAATGGTCTAGATGAGAAACACGAGGGCCTGACTGGGGCAGTGCTGATGAGGCCGAAAAACAGATTGGGCTGATTTTTAGGAGAAAAAATTTAGAATTGATAAGGCTACCTTGGTCTTTAGGTATAGGTAGATAAAAAGAAGAAAAAAATAGCACTCTTATTGTTGTGTATCTCTTACTTGGTAAAATGTAATGCTAAGCACATAAAAACACATAAAAATGCTCAGGAATAGTTTTTTAATAAGTAAGTCTCCATAGCATTATCTGGTCTTGATTGAATTTTATTTCCAATTTTAAAATTACTTTCTATTAACTGGAACCTCCCATGCTTTACTCAGCCTCTTGGTGTGTTTCCAGTCTACAAGGATTCTCTTAATATTTCCAAATGATTTGCAAGCAGAGAACTAAAAGGTGACTTTGTTTTCCTACCACATATTTATCTATTTAGATAGTCATTGCATAGTATTCAAAAGCCATCTGAGAATAACGTTGCATGACTAAAAACAAAGAAGGAAAGATGTCAAACCTCAATACACAAGCATAAACCTTCTTTCCATTGCAGACCACACAGAGGAACACCACATTTTTTCTTTTTTTTTCCACCCAGGCTGGAGTGCAGTGGTGCCATCTCAGCTCACTGCAACCTCTGCTTCCTGGGTTCAAGCGATTCTTCTGCCTCAGCCTCCCAAGTAGCTGGTACTACAGGCGTGCACCACCATGCCCAGCTACTTTTTGTATTTTTAGTAGAGACAGAGTTTCACCATACTGGCCAGGCTGGTCTCAAACTCCTGATGTTGCGATCCACCTGCCTCAGCCTCCCAAAGTGCTGGATTACAGGCATGAGCCACCATGCCCGGCCCACAATTTTTGTGAGTATTGAAGTTCATCTCAACCTCATCCAATCTTTAACTGTGTATCATAAACACAGATTTTTTTTTCATAGAAAATAATTTCCAGTCTACAGAAAGAAATGTGAAACTCAGTCTATCAGAGCTTTAGAATTATCGAGGAAAATGAACACAGTATAAACAAAATTGCTTGTTTTTGTAAGCTAACTGCAATTACAGAGATGAGAAAGGCTTTCATTGATATGACGGCTATTGAGCATACATTTTTATGTTTCTAAGAATTGAAAAGAGACCTATAAGGGCTTCAGATACATTTTGAAAAGATAATGTTATTTTGAGACAGGGTCTTAGCTCTGTCACTCAGGCTGAAGTACAATAGCACAATCACAGCTCACTGCAGCCTTGACCTCCCAAGCTCAAGCGATCCTTCCACCTCAGCCCCCTGAGTAGCTGAGACTACAGGCACTTGCCACCATGCCTGGCTAATTTTTAAATTTTTTGTAGACATGAGAGTCTCACTATGTCGCCCAAGGGTGATGTTGAGCTCCTGGGCTCAAGTAATTCTCCTGCATTAGCCTCCCAAAGTGCTGGGATTACAGGCATGAGCCGCCACTCCTGGCAAGGAGATAATTTTAGTTAGGTAGGTATTTTTTGAGACAGAGTCTTGCTTTGTCACCCAGGCTGGAGTACACTGGTGCCATCTCAGCTCACTACAACCTCCGCCTCCTGGGCTCAAGTGATTCGCCTGCCTCAGCCTCCTGAGTAGCTGGGATTACAGGTGTGCACCACCATGCCCAGCTAATAATTGTATTTTTAGTAGAGATGGGGTTTTACCATGTTGACCAGGCTAGTCTCGAACTCCTGACATCAGGTGACCTGCTTGCCTCAGTCTCCCAAACTGCTGGGATTACAGGTATGAGCTACCATGCATGGCCAAGAAGATAATTTTAAATGATCACAATTTTTGGAGGCATATCATACATGTACATGATGTGCATGATCTCTAAAGAGTGTTTTAAAGTCAGCAAAGTATAGCCTGTTGGCCAAATCTGACCCACCACCTGTTCTTGCAATGCTGTGAACTAGAATAGTTTTTGCATTTAAAAAATTTTTAAAGGTTGAAAAAAATCAAAAGAATAAAATTTTATAATACGTGAAAATTATCAGAAATTCAAATTTCAGTGTCCATAAATAAGGTTTTATTGGAGCAGAGCTCACCCATCGGTTATGTACCAGCTACATTCATGCTGTAATAGCAGAGCTAAGTGCTTATGACGGAGACTTTCTGGCCAACAAAGCCTAATGTACTTACTAGCTGGCTCTTTCCAGAGACTGTCAACCCTGTTTTAAGAGCTTTCCTCTAGAGAAACACAAGCCTTGGCCGGGCTCAGTGGCTCATGCCTGTAATCCCAGCACTTTGGGAGACCGAGGCAGGTGGCTTACGAGGTCAAGAGATTGAGACCATCCTGGCCAACATGGTGAAACCCCGTCTCTACTGAAAAAATGCAAAAATTAGCTGGGCATGGTGGCGTGCGCCTGTAGTCCCAGCTACTTGGGAGGCTGAGGCAGGAGAATTGCTTGAACCCGGGAGGCGGAGGTTGCAGTGAGCCGAGATCACGCCACTGTACTCCAGCCTGGTGCCTGGCAACAGAGCGAGACTCTGTCTCAAAAGAAAAAGAAACAAAAAAAAAAAAAGAGAGAGAGAAACACAAGGCTTTAGTAAACTGAAGACTTCTTCATAAAAATTTTCTGTGTCAGTGATTACATATGTTAAAAAAAGAAAATGCATAAATTTAGTAAAGATAAAATTGATATTATAGATGAAAATAATAGTCATGCCTTTATATTTAGGATGTGTATTTTCCCACCTTATGTCAGTAGATAGTTATAAGAACATACACTTTAGGGTGGCCATTATTTTTTCTTGCATCTGGATGAGCTTTGCATGAACTTGGGCTGGTTACCTTTCTCTTGTAAGCCTCAGGTTTCCTATGAAAACTGAGTGATACCAACACCAACCTCATGGGAGTATGTTAAGTACCAAAGTGGGTAAGTGGGGTGTTTTGTTTAGAGGAATTACTTAGCTTGTTATCTGGTCATAGGTATGCAATATATTATAATTATCATTCTCTGAAAATGTCACTTTCACTTTCTGGTGCTCCACTCCTAGTACTGCCTGTAAGGTCTGCTTTGACAAGGAAATCTGTAAGACCCTGCCAACCATCATTTTGCATAGCAGGAGCCCCGCTCTGTGTTACAGTCTGGAGAAAAACTGTCCTCAGGTACATGAATCAAAGAACACACTTGACAGAAGAGTGGAAAAAGGGAAGCCTAGGAGGTCTAGAAACAAAAATCTTAGTGGTGAGCAGTGCTGGAAGGCTGGTTGGCAGCCGGAGTACAGCTTGTGAGCAGCATATTGGATTTTTTTTTTTCCATGTGAGACTCTATTCCAGCTCTTTCTATGGAGAGTCTATGGTTTTGTGATGAGTTGTTGATGAAGGAAAGCTCTGAATTTTTTTAGAGTGGATGAAGTATTTGTCATTTTATTCCATTTTATGTTAGGTTAACACTGCCATTTTTTTCTTTTATTATTTGGTGTCTTAGCAGTTGATGTCTCCCAGGCAAAAAGTACTCAGAAAATCATGAGGGTGCAGTTCCTGGAAACCCGGTGATTTCTTTCTCACTGGGCATGCCCTGCCTGTCTCCCTCCAGGGCCTGCTCTGCCTTTAGAATCCTTGTGACTCTGGATTCCTGTGGAGGAACTAGGGCCTGGTGACCTCATGGCTCCTCAGCTATGATGCAACTTCTCTCTTCTTCTCTTATCTCAAGTACGTCCTGAGCAGCCCAGCAGAGGTGATCTCTTCTGCTCACCAGGGGTGGTCTGGAGTCAACTGATAAGAATTCTCTTTTCTTGGACCTTAGAAAACTAATCTCTGCCTAAAGACAGCTAAAGGGGAGAAAAATACCTGCAAACCAACAACTCCTTTGTATCCCCATTAAATACAGAAAATTAGGTAAAGAAAAATCAGAATACCAGGAGGCAGCAGACGCCTCCACAATGCAGCTTAGAAATAAAATTTCTATAGATCTGCTGTCCTTTTTTTTTTTTTAATCACATAGAAGGGTTTGCACAAATCTCATTTGTTTTCACTTCCTGCATTTTTTGTATCTTGACATATTCTTTTGAGGAAATTATCTCTGAATTTTATCCTAGCTCCTCAATTATGGTTGAACAGAAACTGTTAATTGAGTTTAGTCAGTCAAAAGAAGAACAAAGTATTTCATCATTCTAACATATTCTGGTTGGACTCATGGTTAAAGAAGACAAATAGAAACACTCACACGTTAGCCTGGTGTGCGGATAAAACCAAAAACAGTGATGCTCACAGGCATGCCTGAGAGTGGAATAATGGTGGTGGGAGGGGGTGCCTGTTTACTGGTAGGAGTAACTCTCATCATCATATTCCAGCTCATCTTCATCATCATCATCCAGCAGCCCATACTTAAATTTCCGGTAGACAGTGCCATCCTGGCCCATGTAGACAATGTCATCGTCGTCATCCTCATCATAGTCCCGATCCCTGTACTCAATCACCTGATCTTCTTCAAAGCTGGTGTTCTCTCTATAGCTGCTCTTATAGGAGGAGTAAGACTTGTTGGGGTCTGCCAGCTTTTCATAGCCGGCCTTTTCTGTTGCCTGGACTCGGCCGCGAGATTTCCTCCACACAACCACAGCTGCCCCGAGCAGAAGGGCCAGCATCACGGAGGAGGTGATGAACAGAGCTGTCTTGAAGTGCTCAGCTGCAGGCCCAACCTTGCTTGTTCGAAGGATGCACTCTTCTGTTGGAAGAAGTCCCCAAAGGAAGATGCAAGAGGGAAAAGGTGGAAGAAACAGAATAGGGAGAATTAGTTTCTGAGCTAGAATTTCACCTTTATTTTAAAAATCGAAAATGCTAGAATCACTGTCTCTGATTTTCCTTTTTTCAATTTTAATCTTTTGTAGAGACAGTGTCTCATTGTGGTGCCCTGGCTGGTCTCAGACTCTTGGGCTCAAGGGATCCTCCCACCTTGGCCACCCAAAGTGCTGGGATTACGAATGTGAGGCACTGCACCTGGCCTGTCTCTGATTTTCCTAGAAAGCACAGCACTGTATAAAATTGGACTATGTACCCCATGAGAATCCTAGTCAATGTCTGATGAAGTCAATAAATCCTTCTAGAAAGGTCAGTTGGCCATCCAAAGGGAGTTCCCTTATCCCTGTAACTCATAGGTCAGCCACCAGGTGTCCAACCTTATCAATGGATTCTTCTCTTTCCCTCCTAAGAAAATATTTCATCTTGGTCCAAGCTTTAGTTATTGCTAAAGGCTCTATTTTATTTCCCAATTCCAACTTCTTTTCTAAGACTAAATCTTCTCCCAAGCTACCTTAAGCTAGGGCCAGCCTGACTGTCCCACCACTTAAGGGCAGGAGCAGATAATTTATAAAACTACTGACTCTGAGAGCCATGTGGGGCCTTCGCGATTACTTAGCCCAATTTGTTGTTTGACATCCGAGGAAACTAAAGTCCACTGAGAAAGTGAATTGTCACACTGTCAGAGACAAGACCTTGTTTGTGGAGCAATCAGAATTCAGATCCAGGAATCCTAGCTCCATGCTACAGTCTGAAGACATTAGGACAGAAGGCTCTGATAACTGTTCTTTGGCTTCCTGGAGTTTTGTGCTCCTAGCCTGGTAGAAAAAGAAGTAGCATCTTTAAATCCTATCAACTTGAATGATAGGCAGTTTTTTTCTGTCACTATTAAGAGTTTTTTTGTTTGTTTGAGATGGAGTCTCGCTCTGTCGCCCAGGCTGGAGTGTAGTAGCACAGTATTTCCGCTCATTGCAACCTCCGTCTCCCAAGCTCAAGCAAGTCTCATGCCTTAGCCTCCTGTGTAGCTGGGACTGCAGGTGCACGCCACCTTGCCTGACTAATTTTTGTATTTTTAATAGAAATGGGTTTCACCATATTGGCCAGGTTGGTCTCAAACTCCTGACCTTAGGTGATCCACCTGCCTTGGCCTCCCAAAGTGCTGGGATTACAGGCATGAGCCACCATGCCCAGCAATTATTAAGAGTTTTGAAATCCAGAGCTCTGACCCCTGTCATCCAGTAGCCTCTGTTTTGATGCATTGACTGAGGATACGGAGTTACCAAAACTGTTTCACGGAAGGAAAGATTCAACTATAACTTTAGTAATGAGGATGAGCTCATTTGTCTTACTTTTTTTTTTTTTTTTTTTAAATAAAAAAGATGGAGTTTCACCATGATGGCCAGGCTGGTCTTGAACTCCTGACCTCAGGTGATCCACCCACCTCGGCCTCCCAAAGTGCTAGGATTACAGGCGTGAGCCACTGTGCCCGGCCTTGTCTTACTTTTTATTCATTTATCCAGGTGGTATGATTTGGGCAATCATTAAAAAAAAAGTCTATTTTTTCTTTTTTCTGTTCTTTAACTCACCACATGGGAGTTTGAAAGAACCAGAGGGAAAAAACTATCAGGCCATGTTGGATGTACAAGCTGAAATACACAGTAGGTTTTCCATAAATATTTGTTGAGCCTCTTGGGTCTCCCTTGTTCAGGGGATACTTCCATGAGAGATTCTAGGTACGTTCTACACACTAGATAAATGAATATAACACTGCTGCAAGATGCAATGATTTTTGCTTATTAAATATTGACCAATGAGATCTGATTCATCATGACTATGTATTTTTCTTTTTTGCTAGTGCTAAGCAAGTTTTCTATTTTATCGTAATTCTTATGGGATTTCACCTATCAAGCCGAGTTTCTTCTTCTAAAGTAACAGCCCTATCATTATTACATTAATCATTAGCAAGTTCAGCACAAAATTTTTCCCTGGAGAAAACACTAAAGCATTAGAGAGATTGATAAGCAATCTGTGTGTGGTACTGTGAGATAAATACTGCCTGAAGCAGTAGAATCAATATAAAAATCCTTTCCAGGTTGTTTTAATTACTAGGGTGCCGTATGCAATCATGCCTTGCTTACTATTCTCCATCCCAGGTCTGCAGAGTCAGGGTTAGCCTTTGTGATATGGTTTCTTTGAGGGGGTAGAGTGTCTGTGTAAAGAAGGATCAGGTAATCAAGAGCATTTAGACTTTTGCAGATTGCTGCAGGTGTCTCATCAAGAGCCTCAGGGGGACTAGGAAAGCTGACAAGATAGTTCTTAGCTGGAACAGGCTTTCACAAACTCTGCATGCAACATGCACAAACTTCTGGTTTCATTTAAAGGTATTAATATTGTGAGGGTTATTATTCTTAGCTGACACAGAATGGATATTAGGCAATCAGACCCTCAATGTATGTGTGTATGAAGAACAGGGAAAACCAGGTGCTCATGGGGGTGGGAAAGCTAAAAGAAGGAAAACGTTTTTGGAGAGATGATACTTAAAACCCAATTGAAAATGCTGATAAAAAATAAAAAAGAAATGACTGGTAGCAGTTATGGGTCTGGGATTTTCTTAACTTACAAATGGACAGACTCACAAATATGGCATCTTTTTTTTGTTGGTGAATGTTACTTCTGAACCCCAAAGAAATGATCTACTTCTGGTATAGAAAGTATGTTTTAAGAATATGTGTTTCCTTTTTGAGAAGAAATCTCTCAATTTGAGATCTTTCTAAGTTTGTGACCAATGAGAACCAAGTACCCACATGGATGGGGTTAGACGTGAAGATAGCTGAGGGACTGGAAGGGAGTTTGACTTCTTCTTATCCTTCAAGAAAAATTCATTTCTAAAATATCATCAGTCTCTAATGAGAAATCTAGGTTTGGGCTGACTTTCATAGAATGATTCTTCAACAGAATCAAGATAATATTGACATCGGCTTCCTTGATAGTTGATTCTTTTCCTTTTTCCCCCAAGAGGGAAGAATGAAAAAAGGAACAAAGTAAATTCATAAAGGTAAAATGCTAGCTCTACTTGAGTTCTAGTCTTGGAGGCAAGCAGAGAATCTAATTCCAGATGAGCCATTTTTAAAAAAAAATTGAGATGGAATCTTGCTCTGTCATCCAGGCTGAACTGCAGTGGTGTGATCTCAGTTCACTGCAATCTCTGCCTCCTGGGCTCAAGAGATCCTCCCACTCAGCCTTCCGAGTAGCTGGGATTACAGGTATGAACCACCATGCCCAGCTAATTTTTATATTTTTAGTAGAGATGGGGTTTCTCCAAGTTGCCCAGGCTGGTCTCAAGCTCCTAGACTCAAGCGATCTGCCCACCCTACACTCTCAAAATGCTGGGATGTGTACAGGCGTGAACTCTCAAAGTATAGGCGTGAACCACGACACCCAGTCCCCAGATGAAACTTTTATTACTGGTGTGGACTTGGGCATGCAAATCCAATTCTTTGAGCCTCAGTCTCCTCATCTGTAAAGTGGGACTGATAATCTCTACTTGTGAAGTGAGACAATGGGTGTGAAGTTTCAAGTACAGTAGGCCCATAGTAAGCACTCAATAAAAAGGTAGACATATCGATACTCCTGAACTTCCCATCCCCCCTCCCTCCATCCCCATTGGTTTCCTGAGCACATGCCCTTCCTCTGTAGGCTGCTCTTGCTCTCCCCTCACCCGTGGTGTCCTGGCAGTCACAGCACTCCTGGGCACGGGTGAGATCAGAGGCGTTGCAGCAGTGGAGGCAGCGGCTGTCGTCCATGTGCAGCGCCAGGTTGGCAGGGCACAAGGTGCAGTTCTTGGCCCCTGGTCCCTTGCATTCTGTGCAGCTCTCGTGGCATTTTTCACAGT
The DNA here is from genome assembly GCA_963573385.1 of Cacajao melanocephalus. Taxonomy (NCBI): domain Eukaryota; kingdom Metazoa; phylum Chordata; class Mammalia; order Primates; family Pitheciidae; genus Cacajao; species Cacajao melanocephalus. The sequence continues at coordinate 6,534 of CAUYLG010071183.1, read as the reverse complement.
TAGATTTCTTTCCCTGTTAAGAGCAATCAAGAGGTTCCTTTTGAGTGCAGAGGTATTAACAAGGCACTGGAGTTTTCAGATGGCATTTCATCTTGTCTCCATAAGGAGGGGGGTGTATGGGGGACAGCAGAAGGATGGTGTGTTCTGAGCCCATTTTAACTGTGCTGGGTGAAAAAACCAACTGTCTGTGATGGGGTGGGATCATGGCTGGGCCCTGCCCTTTGAGATCTGCTAATAACAGTGGGAGAACAGATGTCTAGACAGTTTGGGTTAGGAACTGACAGCTCATGTGCTCAAGGACAGCTCAGGTCCAGGACTAGTTTTATCTGGCTCACACTATTGACTTTCAATTTAAAATATTTTGTATTCATTTCCCGCATCCCAAAAGGGGGATATTTCACATGTAATTTTGTTCCTAATTTCTCTTTAGAAACTAGAAGACCTGTCAACACTGGATTCATCACTCCCATGTGGCAATGGCCCTGATTTTCACTCTTCTATTTGACACAATCCCCAGCACTTGCTATTTTGTCACCAACATGTAGGTGATACATCAGTTTCCACTTTCCTTCAAGCTTCAAGCTTACATTGTGGTTTTCTTTGACCCAGCATGTATGTTAGTGACCTGCTTGGCCTCTGTGGTTATTGGATTCTTGTAGTCTGGCCCCAGAAAAATATATGTTGTGGCTCTGTAGCTCAAGTAGTTAAATCTCTATGGGAAGAGAGTAGAGAGATGAGAAGAAAGTGGTTTCCTTTCCGACAAGTTATTCCTCGACTGGCACTGGAAATGTGGGTTAGGGAAGACGCATTCCTATTTTACTTCTGTAACTTTGGAAGTATGGTATGATAGAAAAAGAAGAAGGAATATAAATTGCTTTTATTGAGCACCTTGGCATGTTCCAGGCACTGCTAGGGTGCTTTCTCAGTTGTATTATCTCGTTGAATCCTATATCTCATGTATTATCACATCCTTCAGGTTTAATCCTAGCTTTGTTATTTACCATTCATATAATCGTGTTTTTTTTTGAGACAGGGTCTCACTTTGTTGCCAAGGCTGTAGTGCACTGGTGTAATTGGGTTCAAGCAATCCTCCTGCCTCCGCCCCACAAATAGCTGGGACTACAGGTGTGTGCCACCATGCCTGGCTAATTTTTGTATAAGATGGGGTTTCACCATATTGGCCAGGCTGGTCTCGAACTCCTGACCTCATGATCTGCCCGCCTAGGCCTCCCAAAGTGCCGGTGTGAGCCACTGTGCCTGGTGTGAGCTACTGTGCCCAGCTGATAGAAGATTTTAAAATAGTAAACATACATTATTTCTATAGTATGAGAATTTTGAGACTTTTTGATTACCCAGAATGACATGGAGGAACTAAGCTCATGTTTGTCTCTAGAGAGAGCAGGAGGCTCCTCACCCCCAGCCCTCCATACCTCTCCCACTCTGTATTCTCCAGCAAGACAGTCCGAGGTGCAGATCCCTCCCATGAGGTGGTAACTCCACACACAGGTTAAGCAATTCAACGCTCCTTTTCCTGAAAGAAAAAACGCTTTAAGTTATGAGATTGACCTTAGATTTCAACCTCTGTCTTTGTTCCGGAACACTTAAAAACAAGGAATATGTCAAGTAAATTGAAGAAGAAGGGTGAATTGATGATATGAAAAAGAAAAAGTCTCCCACACAAAGTAAAAATTATACAATTAGTTCAATTGATGTAGATTCTCAGTATGAAAATTGAGGATTTAGGGATGACAGATCTTTTATTACAACAAGAGAAAAGCTTTTCCGAGAATGAGAAATCATGTAGAAAGTGTATAAAACCTTTATTTGTCCTTCTGCTTATTGCTTAACTAGTGTGGAGGATGCTACTAGCTGTTTGGACGATTGCAACACTCAGTGCATAAATCATGAATAGACAGTTTCTAATTGAGAAATAACACTAAACTTGGCACTTAAAATGCTAGGGCTGAAAGGATTTAGCAGGTCATTTTGCTTGGTGGTTCTTAATTTTGGGGTCGTGATGATGGTGATAGATTCCTCTGAAATTCTCTTGAAAGCTGTAAGTTTTCTTCTCAGAAATTTGACATTTATTTCTTATTTATTTCTCATTTAAAAAATATTAAGAAATGAAAACTAAGGCCCAGCCATGTGATGTCACCTATCCAGCGTTACATAGGTGGTGGTCAAGATTCAAATTCAAGTTTGCTGACTCATAACTTCTTGATCTTTCTTTCTTTTTTGTTTTTTGAGATGGCATCTTGTTATGTTGCCCAGGCTGATCTCAAACTCCTGGACTCAAGGAATCTTCTTGCCTCAGCCTCCAAGTAGCTGGGATTATAGATGCGTGCAATTGCTCCTTGCTGAGGTGCTCTTTCTACCACGCCATCTGCCTTATCACATGAGCCACCAAATAGAGGGGTCCGAATCTACAGCCTTTGTTTCCTATGGAGGCAAGACTCTTCTCTCCTAATTCAGACACTCCAAAAAGGACAGGCCCAAACATTTCTCCTATGCAGGTATCAAGGGATAATAACTTCTGGAAAGTTTGGGGACAGGAGACCTAAATCTAGCTCATTCCATTAGGAATTCCTGAGCATTTTTGCTATTAATTTTAAAATGGGAGCATCAGATGAATGGGCATAGAATATGCCTGGTATTATAAGTTGGAACTTGATATAGGTCTTCCCATCAGAACAATCCTGTAAAGGGTGGTTTTTGAACTTGAAGTAGAACCATGAATCTGTCCTTTACATTCACAATGTATAGACTTTTCACAGCTGATCTGTGAGCTCAGTCATTTATAATGTCTCTGTGGAAAAATAAATTCTGAGCTCTAACAACAGCTTAGAGAACAAACACCTTTATTACTGAACTGCTTCTTAGGTTCGAAGCTGCTTGTAGTGATATAAATTCAAAACTACTTTATTTTTACCTCAGCTCTAGCTTCATACAGAATTTCCTACATGTTCTGGAACATTATCATGGTCTCTGATGGAGGAATCAATCTTCTCTTATTTCCATTCTTTCTCCCATTCTACATTTTTCTAAAATATAGCTTAGATGTCTTACTTCAGTTTTTAACATAAAAGAGAGGTTTTTTTTTTTTTTAATGACAAGAAATTAAGGGTAGATACACGCTCTCACTTTAATGTGGAATCTAAAACAATTGAACTCATAGAAGTAGAGAATAGAATGGTGGTTACTGGAGGCCGGGGGGCTGGGGAGACAGTGGTCAAAGGTTATAAGGTTCTAGTTAGACAGGAAGAATATGTTTTTGAAATCTATTATATCTTGTGACTATACTTAATAATGTACTTTCAAAATTGGTAAGAGAGTAAATTTCAGATGTTCTTATCACAAAAATGAGTATTTGAGGTGACAAACTCTTTTTTTTTTTTTTCTCCAATTGTCTTCACAGGAAACAGAGGCTGTAGATTTGGACCTCCTCTATCTGGTGGCTAAGGCAGACAGTGTGGTAGAAAGAGCACCTCAGCAAGGCGCAATTACACACATCTGTAATCCTAGGCTGCTGCTCAGGCTAGATTGCAATGGTGTAATTATGGCTCACTGCAGCCTCAACCCCCTGGGATCAGGTGATCCTCCTACCTCAGCCTCCTGAGTAGCTGGGACTACAGGTGCACATACCATACCCAGCTAATATATATTATTTATTTTTATTTTTACTTTTGAAACAGACTCTTGCTTTGTCACCCAGGCTGGAGTACAGTGGTGTGATCTGGACTCACTGTAACCTCCTCCAGCCAGGTTCAAGCAATTCTCCTGCCTCAGCCTCCTGAGTAGCGGCGACTACAGGCATCCACCACATGTGGCTAATTTTTGTATTTTCAGAAGAGATGAGGTTTCACCATGTTGGCTAGGCTGGTCTTGAACTCCTGACCTCAAGTGATCCTCCTGCCTTGGCCTCCCAAATTGCTGGGATTACAGGCATGAGCCACTGCGCCTGGCCACATTTTGTTAATTTTTTTGTAGAGATGAGGTCTCACTCTATTGCCTAGGCTGGTCTCAAATTCCTGACCTCAAGTTATCCCCCCACCTTGGCCTCCCAAAGTGCTGGGATTATAGGTATGAGCCACTGTGCCTGGCCTGATGGACATGCTAATTAGCTTGACTTAATTATTCCACATTTTATATATAGATCATGACATCACTTTGTACCCTATAAATATATATAATTATAATTTGTCAATTTACAATAAAATAAATTAAGACTAGAAAACACTAAAAGAGGGGGAACAGGCCATAACTAGGTTAGGTCACAAAATTCCTACCTTAACATTGGTTACATTTTTTTTATTATTTTTTTTTTTGAGATGAAGTTTTACTCTGATTAGTAGAGATGGGGTTTCACCATGTTGGCCAGGCTGGTCTCGAACACCTAACCTCAGGTGATCCACCCACCTCGGCCTCCCAAAGTGCTGGGATTACATGTGTGAGCCACTGCGCCTGGACACGGTTTGTAACATTTTTCTCAACCAACAATAAATTGCCTGAGGCCTAGATCCCAGGCAATACCCAAGGGCACTACATGTCAGCGTTGGGTGACAAATCAGGGACTTCATTTACATCTCCTACACTGATTTATTGCCAAACCTGCACACTTAGGGTAGCCAGAATCTTTTGCAGAAGGCAGTTTGTTAATTTCCAGAATGTTTTCTATTATTTTAAAGTTTAATACCCTACATCTATCATTGCTTCTAAGGATCTGCAGGGGCTTTGGGACCTAAAAGACAGGCATTTTGGCATTTCTTTAAAACTGAGAGCAGCTCACCATCTGCTCTCCTTCAGACTGAACCCCATGGGGTGAATTCAGCAAATGCGGTGCAACTTCTGAGCTCTGTTCATGATCCTCAGTCCACACAGAAAGATGCATCTTGGGAGAGTTAAGAGGCTTTAGTTACTCAGCCTGGATTTTGATTCCAAACCATTTTATGAGGAGAAGAAACAACACAAAATCAAAAACAAAAACAAAATAGAAAAAAATTAAAATTTTATGAGGAGGATAAGTAAAAAGTTAAGTGTGTGAAGGCAAGGCATGAGCTAGTTACGGAGGTATCAGTTAGAGAGAAAGGTACATATTAGGCCTGAGTGTGCTACGTTTTCCCAATCTACCCCTCCTTCCATGCTTTTACATATTTTTCTTTTCAACATCCTAAAATTGTTGGGCAGTCCAAAGTGAATAAAATATAATTTAGATGGTAATTTCTTATTTAGGTTGCAAAATTTTTCCTGATTCTTTCATGCATCCGCATTTCTTACTATGAGAGCTAATGACTTAAGAAGGAAGGTGTTTGATTTTGTGTTCCTGTGTCAGTTTGCTGAGAATGATGGTGTTGCCTGTTCTTCACATGTACCCCAAAACATAAAATACAATAAAAATTAAAAAAAAAAAAAAAAGAAGGAAGGAACTCATCCTTTCTTCTACTTAGTTTACTCCCACGAGAAAAACTTGTGTCCAGATTTTGTATCTCTATGTTGCAAAACCAGATGACAGCACAACATTTTCCTAAGCAGTAAGGGACATGTGCTATAGCGCATGTAAAGAAAGGACTGCTCACTGCAAAGAATTATATGAAAAAATACCATTAAATAAAAAATAAAAAAGAAAAAAAGAACGATAGAAAAAATGAGTATCAAAGACTGAGAACTTCAACTGGGCAAGTTCATGGGTTGATGTCAAATATGGGAGGAAGAGGTACGAACACTCCGGAGGGCTGCAAGATTCATCCACTAACTCTGTTCTAGAATGCTTTGTATCATTTTAAAGTTTAACACCCTACAGAAGTGTTAAACTTTATTAATTTTCATTTTTGAGACAGACTTTTGCTTTGTTGTTCAGGCTGGAGTACAGTGGTAAGATCTCAGCTCACTGCAACCTCTTTCTCCCAGGTTCAAGCGATTTTCCTGTAATTCTCATCCCTTCAATACAATCTCAAGGATACTGTGAGGACGAACTTTGGAGACTGGGAATGCCCAAAACCATCATCCTTAATTCACGCAGGAAATCTCAAACCCAAATAAAGACATGTATACTATTTCTATACTATAAGGCCACAGTAACCAAAATAGCATGGCACTGATACAAAAACAGACACATAGACCAATGAAAAAGAATAGAGAACCCAGGAATAATGCCACACACCTACAACCATCTGATTTTTGACAAAGTTGACAAAAATAAACAATGAGAAAAAGAATCTCTGTTCAATAAATGGTGCAGGGATAGCTGGTTAGCCATATGCAGAAGAATAAAACTAGATCCCTTCCAATCACCATATAGGTGATAAGATGGATTAAAGATTTAAATATAAGACTTCGGCCAGATGTGGTGGCTCATGCCTGTAATCCCAGCACTCAGGGAGGCCAATGTGGGCTGATCACTTGAGACCAGGAATTTGAGACCAGTCTGGCCCACATGGTGAAACCCAGTCTCTACTAAAAATAGAAAAATTAGCTAGGCTTGGTGGCGTGCGCCTCTAGTCCCAGGTAGGAGGCTGAGGCAGGAGAATTGCTTGAACC
>CAUYLG010071182.1:0-14886 GCA_963573385.1 Cacajao melanocephalus | reverse complement strand
GGTTTTTAATACCCATTTTTAGACTGCATTCTAGCCTGGGCAATAGAACAAGAATCCTGTTCTCTCTCCCTCTTTCTCTTCCTCTTTCTTTCTCTCTTTCATTCTTTTTTCTTTCTTTCTTTCACTCTTTCTTTCTTTCTTTTCTCTCTTTTTCTTTCTAAAAATAAATAAAAATAAATAAAAAAAATAAAAGAAATTTATTTTCTCAAGGTATCAGCATGGCTGGTTCTTTCTGAGGGCCATGAGGGAAGGATTTGTTTCAGGCATCCTAGGCTTGTAAATAGCTGTCTTCTCCCTCTGTACATGTCACATACATGAAATTTCCTCTTCTAAGGACATCATTCATTCAGATTAGAACCCAACCGAATGACCTCTTTTTAATATAATTACCTCTTTAAAGACCTTATCTCCAAATACTGTCATACTCTGAGATATGGGAGTGTGGTTAGGATTTCAAGATGAATTTTTGAGAAGACATAATTCAACTCACACCAATAGCTTTAAAAACAATATCCTCTTGATTTAAGCTAGCTTAAGTGGGCCTCAGTTGCCTGTAACTGAATAGTTCTTACCAAAATAGCTACATTTCCTGGTCTTCCATCATTATTTGAGACAGGTTCCTTCTGTCGCCCAAGCTGGAGCACAGTGGTACAATCATAGCTCATTTAGCCTTGAACTACTGAGTTCAAGTGATCCTCCTGCCTCAGCCTCCCAAGTAGCTGGGGACTTCTTCAGGTATGTGTCACCACATCTGGCTAATTTTTAAATTTTTGTAGATATAGGGTTTCACTGTATTGCCCATGCTAGTCTCAAACTCCTGGCCTCAAGGAATCCTCCCAGCTCAGCCTTTCAAAGTGCTGGGATAATAGTCATAAGCTACCACGCCCAGCCACTTCTATTATTTTTAAACTACTGATATATTTCTTTCAAGCCTCCCCATATTTTAAGCTGCAAGACAGCAATAATGTTTTAATAGTTCATTGAATTCTGCCTCTACAAACCTAGCACCCTACAAACAAGTGGCACAGAAAACAAAAGGCACAGTAAAGATTTCTGTAGCAGATGTTGTGGTGTACCACCCACACCCTCCTTTAGAACTGAAACATTCATTCCCCTAGCAACCAGGAGTGTTGGCTGCTGACAGTTCACAGCTAAGTCCTATCCCAAGAACTGCCAACGGAGCTACCTCACCCAAGGTAATGCTCCCTCCTAGGAGGCTACCTGCATTCAATGATGCAGACCTCTACGAGCCCATCCTTGGCTCAGTACAGAAAATCTCTGAGGGCCACCTCAGCTCCAGAGAAATTTGTGAGATGGGCTGAGGCCTCTGTTGCAAATATATCACAGTTCAACTTTCCCTCTAAACAATCCTACTACCCACAAAAAAGGTGCTGATCCTGAGGCTACTCTAAAATAAATTTCCTGCACACAAATCTCTGTCTCAAGAGTCTATTTCCCAGGAAACCTGACTTACAGTGTAGCTAACACTGTAACAGAAATGAAAACAAACCAAAAAATTCAGAAAAATTAACCAGATACTAGGTTAATTTCCTCTTTTCCATTTCTCGCTTTTTGAGAATCCTGTCCACCTTCTATCTCCTTGCTAGAGACAGGATCCTGTTCCTTCCAGGGCCCTCAAACAGCCACTCCTCAACGCCACAGACAGAAACCCCAGACACCCTGAACTTCCAGGACAGCAGGGGGCACCACAGATCCCAGTTCCTCCCCTGAGTCCTGCAGCTACTCTTGAAGTCTAGTCCCTTCAGGAGGGCAAAGGAGAGGAGCAGGTGAAGCAGAGGAATCCATACAGGAGAAGCTGGTCCTGGCAGCTCCCTATTGGCCTCTTCCTTGGAGCCTGAGTCTAGGAAGAAGTGCTAGCCCTAAGGACAGAGACATGGGCCCTGCTGGCTGTGCCTTCATGCTGCTCCTTCTGCTGGGGATCTCAGGTGAGCACCAGGGTGGGGTTAGGAAGGGAGAGGCAGAGGATATTTACTCAAGAAGGCATCATATAGAACAATGTGACACTTCACCTATGGGATGTTACTTATGAGTAGCATGGCCTGAAAAGTCCTAAGAGGCTACTATATGCCCAGTACCATTCCAATGATCCTGGCTGAAAATAGCAGTACACACACACAAACACAAGATTCTACCTTTGTGGGACTTATAATCAATGAACATATTAAATGTGTAAATTATAAAGCATATTAGAAGGTAGTAAGTACTATGAAAGGAAAGGGACATTTGAAGTACAAGGGCAGGAGTGTTGCGATCTTTAAAAGGCTAAAGAAGGCCTCACTAAGAAGGAGTCATTCGAGCAGACCTCAAGGAGATAAGTAAATTAGCTAAGAGGATACAGGAAAAGAGCATATCAAGCAGAGGGAACTGAAAGAGCAAACACTGTTCAATGGCTTCAAGCATAAGCTCGTTCATTTATTTTTCTAGTGCACACTGATTTAAAAGAAGGGTATACTGGCCAAGCACAGTGGCTCATACCTATAATCCCAGCACTTTGGGAGGCCAAGGCGGGCAGATCACCTGAGATCAGGAGTTCAAGGCCAGCCTGGGCAACATGGCGAAACTCCATTTCTACAAAAAATACAAAAAACAAAAAAACAAAGATTAGCTAGGTGAAGTTGTGGGCTCCTGTAGTCCCAGCTACTCAGGAGGCTGAGGCAAGAGAAGTGATTGAGCCTGGGAAGTGGAGGCTGCAGTAAGTCAAGATAGCGCCACTGCACTCCAGCCTGGGTGACAGAGTAAGAAGACCTTGTCTCCCCAAAAAACAAAAAACAAAAGGATATGCTGAGAGAGCAAACAACGTAACAACAGGTAGCAAAGAAGAAAGATACACAATTATACTGCAAAATGCCAATTCAGTTAAACCAAATAGCACAAAAGTAAATAGCTTGCAAACCTAAACCACATCTGAAGGCATCATTGTATTTATAAAATAACACACTTGATATTCCTGATGATGACCTTGAATCAAGTAAAAGTTAAATTTGAATCTTCATGGAGCCTAATTTTTTTTTTAAGAGACAGTCTCACTCTGTCATCTAGGCTAGAGTGCAGTGGCGCAATCATAGCCCACTGCAACCTCAAACTCCTGGGCTCAAGCAATCCTCCCACCTCAGCCTTCCTAGCAGCTGGGACTACAGGTGTGCGACCACACCTGTTGTGTTTGTGACCCAAAAGAGCTTAAGACAAAAATACCCAACTGGTATTTAGGAAGTGATTTGCGAAAAATAAGGAAGGTTTCTAATACAGCACCTGTCTCCAGCATTCCTTTTCCTACCTCTATGCGCTATCTCTGGTCATCCCTAGTTTGAGTCTGACGTGACCTAGGGTTTCCTTCTTTCCTACCTATCTTACCACTTTTTTTCTTTTCTTTTCTTTTTTTTTTTTCAGACAGGGTCTTGCTCTCTTGCCCAGGCTGGCATGCAGTGGCATGATCTCAACTCACTGTATCATCCACCTCTTGGGCTCAAGCAATCCTTCTGCCTCAGCCTCCCGAGTAGCTGGGACTACAGGCATGCACCATCACACCAGGGTAATTTCTTCATATTTTTTGCAGAGATGGTGTTTGGCCATGTTGCCCAGGCTGGTTTTGAACTCCTGGACTTGAGCAATCCACCCACCTCAGCCTCCCAAAGTGCTGGGATTATAGGCATGAGCTACCGTGCCTAGTCTATCTTACCACTTTCATTTGTTTGTTAGTTCACTTATGAAGTCATGCAAATATTCAATGGGAACCTATTTGTGTCCTAGCTGCCAACTAGAACTCACACTTTTATGCAGTGTGCTGCTGTCAGTGTCCACCTCTCACTGAAAGGGGAACTTCCACAGATAAAGCTGTGGTCCAAGTGTAGGCTGACCTGCCAAGGCCAGCACCCTGCAGCAGCATCCTGGCCACCTGCAATGTGGCTTGAGTACACAGGTCACCTGCACACTAGAGAAAGAGGAGAAACGGAAATGTGGAAATCTTTTTTTTTTTTTTTTTTTTTAGAGACCTGGTTTCGCCGTGTTGCCCAGGCTGATCTCAAACTCCTGGCCTCAAAGCAATCCTGCCACCTCATCCTCCCAAAGCACCAGGATTACAGGCATGAGCCACTATGCCTGGCTCAAAAAAATTTAAGTTAAATTATGTTCCATGGATGCTGCTAAGGAAGGCAGGTAAGTATGTTTGTGAAGATTCCCACTAATAGGTAGAACTCATTTGAAAATTTTGCCCTTTGACACCAATCTGGAAAATTTAAATAAAGGAAGGCTCTCTGTACAGTGAATCTAGATATTAGATGTGTTATTATATATTATTGATACCCTATTTCTTCCTTAGGGTCTTGCTCATGTTCTTTTTCCAAAAAGAAAGAGCTGCGATCAGGTGAGTGGTCTCCATTTTGAGCCCAAGACTGCTAGGTGTGGAATCAGAAAAGGATAGAGTATGGTGTCTAGGGAGAGTTCAGGTCCTAGGAATAGATGGGAGTTTGGGAATGATGATAAGGTGCGGAACCAGAGAAACAGGACTCCCAGGTTTCCACATTTCCCTTTCTTCTCTTTCTCTAGTGTGCGGGCGACCTATATACTCAAGCCGCATTACAGGTGGCCAGGATGCTGCTGCAGGGCGCTGGCCTTGGCAGGTCAGCCTACACTTGGACAACAACTTCATCTGTGGAGGTTCCCTCGTCAGTGAGAGGTGGATACTGACAGCAGCACACTGCCTACCAACGTAAGTTCTAGCTGGCAGCTAGCACACGGACAAGTTCTCAGTGAATATTTGCATCACTTCATGAATGAACCAACAGACGAATGAAGGTGGTAAGATAGGTAGGGCAGAAGGAAATCCAAGTCATGTCAGACTATCAAACCAGGAACAACTAGAGATAGGGCATAGAAGTAGAAAAAGGAAAGCTGGAGACAGGTACTATATTGAAGACTCTTCTTAGAATTTTTTCCCAAAACACCTTCTAAATACCAGTCAGGAGATTTTCGTCATAAGTTTTTTTGTGTCATAAACACAGTCTGAGCTCTAAGAGCCACTGCTGTGAGAGACACAATTTGTCACGTGGTGAGAATCCCTATAGAGACGCCCATGTGGAACCAGCATCTCCATTCAACAGTGAGAAGGCCCAAAGCTTACCAGCATTAGTGAGTCTGGGCACAGATCCTCCCCAACGACATGACTGCAGCTCACCTTGATTGCAGCCACATGAGACGTTGAGTCAGTGGTACTCAACTAAGTCATACCTGATTCCTGGCCCATAAAAACTATGAGATAAATAGTTGTTTTAAGCCACTAAGCTTTATAACTTGTTTTGCAACAATTGATAACTGATACACACAGAAATTAAAATGCCAGGACTCTTCAATAACAACACTGAAAGTCCAAAGTAAATAAGCCAGGTGTGGGGTTTGCACCTGTAATCCCAGCTATTCAGGAGGCTGAGGTGGGAGGATCACTTGATCCCAGGAGTTCAAGGCTGCAGTCAGCTATGATTGTACCACTGCATTCCAGCCTGGGTGACAGAGTTAGACCTTGTCTCTAAAAAAAAAATTAAGTTAAAAAAAAAGAAAATAGAGTAATAACTTCAAAATGCTAAAATAAAATTATTTACAACTTAGAATTCTATCCATATGCAAACTATCAATCAAATGTGGGATAGAAATAAAATATTTTCAAATACACGAAGCATCAAAAATGTTACCTCTCATACACATTTTCTCAGGAAGCCATAGGAGAATGTGCTCCACCAAAATAAAGGGGAAAAAACAGACACAGGATACAGACAAAAGGGGATATAACACAGAAGAGAATCCCTAAGAAAGTCATAAAGGATAAAGAAAGTGCCAAGATGATGGCTGTGCAGCAGCCCAGATTAGAACAAGAGGGTAGAGGGCTCCAAAAAAAAAAGACAGTATTGATAGAATCCTGACAAGTTTGAACAAAATGAGAGGAGACTGACATTTCTGGTGGAGGGTCTGGGAAGTGAGACTGATGACGGATATAAAGACAAAAACGAAAAACCCAAGTGAACCCACTGATCAACTCCAAAAGCAAAAACCTTTACAAGAAATGTAATCACCCAATAGGACCCAGTAGTAAATAATGTTTACATAGTCACAAGAACAAACACATTAAATACTTATTTAACAAAACGTTATGGCAACACTGGCTAGGAGGATGGGTAGAATGGAAGTGGGAGGTGGGGGGTAAACAGCGATGCGTAAGAAAGTTCAATCCTCACCTTCCACACTAGGAACTCAGTTTTCTAAAACTGAAAAAGAAACATAAAAACACAGCAATATATAGGGTTTCTTGAAAACATCTGAAAATTACTAAGAGCTAAAAGCGTTGAATGTGATTGCCTCTGAATAGCATGAACTGAGGGTAGTAAGGCCAAGAACTTATTATTCATTTATTTATTTTGTACAACTTATCAAACTACCTGACATCTTAACTGTGTATATGTATAACTGTGGTTATATTTTGCTTTAAAATTTTATTCAGAAATGAAGGTCTAGTGCTCAGAACAGAAATCAGAACAGAATCAGTATGGACAATAAACAGCAATGTCTACTAAGCACACAGGTGATGGCTGAGACCATGGAGAATGGAAAAGGTAAATGAGAGAACCGGAGAGAAAATATAGGACAAAACACAGGCTGTAAGCCTCTAAGAAGAGACCACAGAAAGAGTGGTCAGGGAAGGACGGAGAGAGAGAAAGAGAGGAGACGAGGAGACAAATCAACCCTAGTTGAAGTTGGAAGCACCCTGGTTAATTCCCAGTTGGCTACTCTGCTTTCTTAACTAGAGACTTAGTGCTACATATAGGCAACTTGTTCTGACCCAGCTGCAGGCCATAAACAGGCCCCAGTTTTATTATCCTCCTCCTTTTTTCCCACCCCCGTAGGACCTGGAATCCTTTTTCATATACTGTGTGGCTGGGATTGATTAAAGTAGGTGACTCAAGTAAAAGTGTGAAGTACTACGTGTCCAAAATCATCATCCATCCTAAGTACCACGATACAACAGCAGACGTTGCCTTGTTGAAACTGTCCTCTCAAGTCACCTTCACTTTTGTCATCCTGCCTATTTGCTTGCCCGATATCACAACACAGTTGGCAATTCCAGCCTCTTGTTGGGTGACTGGATGGGGAAAAGTTAAGGAAAGTTCAGGTGAGAATGGGCAGAGAGAAAGGTTGTTTTATATGTCACCCTCTTGTACTCCAGAACATTCCTATTCTAGGCATATTCTTACCATGGCAAATATTTTTCAACAAAACCAGATCAATCTAATGCTATTATCTATAAGTTTTTAAATATCTTTTTTGACATTTATATATTTATTTTACTCTTACATCTTGCAGAGTCTAGCTATAGCTGGAAGAGCAGATACTAACAATATAAACATGTAACTAGCTCTCTCAAACAGAGGTCAATAAGCCTGCTTTAAAGTTTGGAGAGAGTTGAGTGTTTTTTTACTAAAGCGTTGTGTCAACTCTTTCCCAGGATGGAGTAGAGACAAGACAGGAATTGATCTAGGAGCAAAAAAAATGGGAAAGAAAGAAGTTTTAGAATCCTTTAGAATACTCATACCTTTACTCAATCAGAATTTATCAAAAGTACTCGTTACTTAGAACAACGGCTCAATTAAAAAAAAAAACTCAAAAAAGCAGAAATAATTTACAATTATTGAGTTTTAGATTTAAGTGTACCAAAAGATCCATCTATAAGCAAATATGACTGGAAAGTGATTGTAAGCTGCTTTTGGATTCCCATTCAGAGACTTCTGCATATCATGACTGAATGCTGCCCCTGCACTTTTCCAGGTTGCTTTAATCTTTTGTTGCTCTCTCCCTCTACAGATAGTGATTACCATTCTACACTTCAGGAAGCAGAAGTACCCATTATTGACCACCAGGCTTGCGAACAGCTCTACAACCCAATTGGTATTTTCTTGCCAGCACTGGAGCCAGTCATCAAGGAAGACAAGATTTGTGCTGGTGATACTCAAAACATGAAGGATAGTTGCAAGGTCAGGATTTACTCTTGAGATTTTTTTTTTAAACATGAGATCTTAATTTGGATCCAGGTTTTTCTATCCATAAATAACAGTGGGTTGGGAGTCAGGAGATGGGGGTTCTAACAATTACTCTTGTGTTACCCTGGACAAATCACTTTAACTTGTGTCTGTGAAGTCAATTTCTTCAACTATAAGACTATTGATCTAGACCAATGTTAACCACTTTTTAATTATTATTATTATTTTAAATTAGAGACAGAGCCTTGCTCTGTCACCCAGGCTGGAGTTCCATGGCATGATCATAGCTTACCACAGCCTCCACCTCCTGACTTCAAGCAGTCATCCTCCCACCTCAGCCTCCTGAGCAGCTGGGACTACAAGCACACACCACTAGGCCCAACTAATTTTTTCTTTTTTTTTGTAGAGATGAGGTCTCACTGTGTTGCCTGGGATGATCCCAAATTCTTGGCCTCAAGCAATCCTTCCTCCTTGGGTTGCTGGACTTTTATATACCTGTATATTTTCACAAGTATATTAAGAGGTTAAAGCAGAATTGCCAACTTTTAAATTTTTTCAAGTAGGAACATTTCATTCTATACCTAAAAGATGTCCTTCTATTGTCTCCTGGTCATAACTGACAAAAAATCAGCCATTATTTGCATCTTCATTCCATTGAGTGTAATGTGTTGTTTTGCTCTTGGCTGTTTTTACTATTTTTTTTCTTTACCTTTGATTGTCAGCAGTTTGAATATGATGTATTAGGTGTGGTTTTCTTTGCATTTATCCTATTTGGTGTTCACTGAGTTTTTGAGTTTTAAAAATATATTATTTAACATCTTTCTCTAACACTTGGAAATTTTTCAGTAATAATTTCTTCAAAAACTATTCTGCCTCATTTCTCTCTCCTCCCCTTCTAGTTGAAACCATAAACTTGTAAGTTATACATTCTGGTATTTTCACACAGGTCCATTTTATTTTTACATTTTTTTCTCTGTTATTCAAATTGGATACTTTTTAACTTATCTATATTGAAGATCACTGCCTCTTCCTGCTGTCATTTACATTTTACTGTTAAGTCCATCTAGTGAAATTTTTCTGTCAGATATTTTTTAGTTTTAGAATGACCATTTGGTTTTATTCTCTCCTCTCATCCACACATACTTTCTCTCTGCCAAGGTTTTCTATCTGTATGTTATAAATATTTTCCTTTACATGTGTTGATCACAGTTATAATAGTTGCTTTAAATCCTTATCTGCTAATTCCAAAATCAATCTGAGTTATGTCAGGGTTATTCTCCACTGACTGCTTTTTCTTATTAGTAGCATCTTCCAGTTTATCTTGGAAAACATTTTCCTGTTTTATTTGTTTATTTTAACATCTAATTATTTTGGAATATATCCTGGACAATGTCAGTAGCATGGTGTAGGGAGTACAGATTGTTATGCTTCTCTAAAGAGTGCTGATTTCCTGTTTCAATGGGAAGTCAACTTGGCTGACCTCAAAATCCAAACTGGATGTCTCCTGTGATAGGCATCAGTTATTTTAGTCTTAGCTGAGCTGCTTGGAGTCTAACCTGCACATGTGTGTAGTTCAGGGTTTAGTCAAAGATTTGAGCAGAGTTTATATGCAGAACTTGGGACTCCCTCTCTGTGGTTCTCTCCTTTCTGGTATTTTTCCCTTCACTTTCCAACTGCTGTGGTAGCTCTAAACTCTATCCTTTAATTCCTCAAGTTGGTAAGACTGTGGGTTTCTTTTTAAGTTCCAGCCACTATGCATGATAATGACTGGGGCCTGCTTTAAGGGAAAAATCATTTTTTAAAAAAAGAATACCATTCTTTTTTATCAAGGATTGATTCTAGTTTCTGTCTACTATTGGCCACTCTCTACTGCCTTCAGAGAGTAGGCTTTTATATGCTGTCCACAATTTATAATTGTTATCTGAAGCACAGTTTGTCAGAGACAAGTCACTCCCGTAAGAAATTTTAAAGTTCTAAGAAGAGCACAATATACTTTCTTCTTAAATGCCCATGGAACATTTTCCAGAATAGACCATATGCTAGGCTGTAAAACAAGCCTCAATAAAGTTAGAAGGATTAAAATTATATAAAGTATATTTTCCAATCATAATGGAATGAAATTAGAAATAAATAACAGAGAAATGTGGAAATTCACAAATACATGGACAGTAATACACTGCTAAATAATGAATGGGTCAAAGAAAAAAAGAATCACACAAAAAATTAGGAAATATTTTGAGATGAATAAAAATGAAGAAATAACATACCAAATCTTATGGATGCACCAAAGGACTGCTTAGAGAGAAATTTATAACTGTAAATGCCTACATTAAACAATAAATCTCAAATTAGTAACCTAATCTTCCATGTGAGACACTGGAAAAAAGAAGTTCAAGACCAGCCTGGGCAACACAGTGAGACTTTGTCTTTCCTAAAAATTAAAAATTAAAAAAAATTAGCTTGGTGTGGTGGGACAAGCCTGTAGTCCCAGCTACTTAGGAGGCTGGGGCAGGAGGATCCCTTGAGCCCAGAAATTCACATATGTAATGAGCTATGATCACATCACTGCACTCCAGCCTGGACAACACAGCAAGACTCTGTCACTCTATCTCTTAAAAAAAAAAATAAAAAGCCTGGGTGTGATGGCTCATACCTATAATCACAGCACTCTGGGAGGATAAGGTAGGAGATTTCTTTTTCAGCCCAGGAGTTCAAGACCAGCTTGGGCAATATAGTGAGACCCTCTGTCTACAAAAATTTTTTAAAAATCAGCCAGACGTGGTGGTACACTTGTGGTACCAGCTACTTGGGAGGCTGAGGTGGGAGGATAGCTTGAGCCCAGGAGTTCCAGGCTACAGTGAGCTGTATTTGCACCACTGTGATCCAGGCTGGGTGACAAAGTGAGACCCTGTCTTAAAAAAAAAAAAAAAGACCAAATTAAACTTAAAGAAAATACAAACAAGGAAATAAGGGATAAACTGGTTCCTTAAAAAGATCAATAAAACTGAAAAACAACTTTAGCTAGACTGAGCAAGAAAAAAAAAGCCTCAAATTACTAAAGTTAACAATAAAACTGGGACATTACTACCAATCTTACAGAAATAAAAGGAATTTGTAAGACACTACTACGAATAAGAGTATGCCGAAAAATTAGATAACTGAGATGATATGGACCAATTCCTAGAAACACACAAACTAGCATAACTTACCGAAGAAGAAATAGATGGTCTGAATAAAAAGTAAAGAGACTGCATTTGTGATTTAAAACAAAAAACAAAAAACGATCAACAAATAAAATTCCAGGTCCAGGTGGCTTCATTGGTGAATTCTACCAAACATTTAAAGAATTAATACCAATTCTGGCCACACGCAGTGGCTCACACCTGTAATCCCAGCACTTTAGGAGGCCAAGGCGTGGGGGTCACTTGAGGCCAGGAGTTCGAGACAACCTAGCAAACATGGCAAAACCCTGTCTCTACAAAAAAATACAAAAATTAGCTGGGCGTGGTGGCATGCGCCTGTATTCCCAGCTACTCAGGAGGCTTAGGCATGAGAATCACTTGAATCTGGGAGGCAGAGTTGCAGTGAGCTGAGATTGTGCCACTGCACTCTAGCCTGGGTGACAGAGTGAAATTCTGTCTCGAAAAAAAAAAAAAAGAATTAATATCAATTCTACACAAGTTCTTTTGAAAAACAAAAGAGGGGCTGGGCACAGTGGCTCACACCTGTAATCCCAGCACTTTGGGAGGCCAAAGTGGGCGGATCACCTGAGGTCAGGAGTTCAAGACCAGCCTGGCCTACATTGTGAAACCTTGTCTCTATTAAAAATACAAAAATTAGCCGAGTGTGGTGGCACACGCCTGTAATCCCTGCTACTTGGGAGGCTGAGGGAGGATAATTGCTTGAACCCGTGAGGCAGAGGTTGCAGTGAGCCAAGATCATGACACTGCACTCCAGCCTGGGTGACAGCAAGACTCTGTCTCCCAAAAAAAAAGAAAAAAAGAAAGAAAGAAAAAGAGGGAACACTTCCCAACTCATTTTGAGATGAGTATTACCTGAGACTAAAACCTGACAAAGACATCATAAGGAAGTTATAGACCAGTATCTCTTATGTATAGAGATGGAAAAATCCTCAACAAACCAAATCCAACAACATATAAAAAGGATTATATACCTGAATGCCGATTTCTTGTTTCAACAGTAAGTCAAGTTGGCTGACCTCAAAATTCAAACTGGGAATAATTACAAATGGGTATGTGGATTCTTTTTAGGACGTGGTGGCTCAAGCCTTGTAATCCCAGCACTTTGAGAGGCCAAGACAGGAGTATCACTTGAGGTCAGGAGTTCAAGACTAGCCAGAGCAACATAGTGAGATCTTGTTTCTACAAAAGATTTTAAAAATTAGCCAGGCGTAGTGGCATGCGCCTGTAGTCCCAGCTACTCAGTAAGCTGAGGTGGGACGATCGCTTGAGAATGGGAGGTTGAGGCCACAGTGAGCTGTGTTTGTGCCACCACATTCCAGCATGGGAGACAGAGTGAGACCCTGTCTCTCTCTCTCTCTCTTTTTTTTTTTTTAAAGAAAAGAATATATCATAAACAACCGGGACTTATCCCAGGAAATCTTAGGTTGGTTTAAAATCCAGAAATCAATTAATGTTAACATACCATGTTATTAGGATAAAGAGCAAAAACCATATGATCATGTCAATAAATATGGAAAAAACATTTGACAAAAATCCAACAACCCTTCAAGTTAAAAAAAAAAACAAAACACTCAACAATGAGATGAGTGCATTTTTTCAACTGGTTCAAGTGCAACTACAAAAAAACCTACAGCTAAAATATTTAATGGTAAAATACTAAATGCTTTTGCCATAAGGCCAGGAAAGAGACAAGGATGTCTACTCTTGCCATTTCTATTCAACAGAACTGGAGGTTTCTATAGAGCTGGAGGTTCTAGCCAGAATTAAGCAAGAGACAAAAAAAAAAAAAAAATACATCAGATTGGAAAGAAAGAGTAAGACTATCTCTATTCACAGGTGACATGATTTTAAAAATAGAAAATCTAAAGGAATGATACCCCTCCCAAAATTAGAACTAATAAACACATTCAGCAAAATTGAAGGATATAGGAACAATATACAAAAAAACAACTGTAGGCAGGGCATGGAGGCTCACACTTGTAATCCCAGCAGTTTGGGAGGCCAAGGCGGATGGATTGATTGAGGTTAAGAGTTCAAGACCAGCCTGACAACATGGTGAAACCCTGTCTCTACTAAAATTACAAAAACTAGCTGGGCATGGTGGCGGGGTGCCTGTAATCTCAGCTACTCAGGAGACTGAGGCAGGAGAACTGCTCGAACCTGGGAAGTGGAGATTGCAGTAAGCTGAGATCACGCCAGCCTGGGCAGGACGACAAAGTGAGACTTAGTCTCAAAAATAAATAAATAAATAAGCAACTATATTTCTCTGAAGTTGCAATGAATAATCTAAGGAAACACTTAAGAAAACAATATTCCATTTATAATAGTTTTAAAAAGAATAAAATAGGAATAAACTTAATATTGTTTAAATTGCAGTATTCTCCAAATGGATCTACAGATTCAATGTAATCCCTATGAAAACCCAGCAGGTTTCTTGGTAGAAATTGGCAAGCTGATCCTAAAATGCATATGGAAATTCAATGGGCCCAAAACAATCTTGAAAAACAAGAAACAAGTTGGAGGACTCACACTTTTCATATTTCAAAACTAACAGTAATCAAGGCAGTGTGGTACTTGCATAAGGAGACACATACATAGATCAATTAAATAGGATTGAGAGTGCAGAAATAAACTTATATTTATGGTCAATTAATTTTAAACATTGGTGTCAAATCAATTCAATGAACAAGTAATAGTCATTTCAACAAATGGTGCTAGTATATAACCACATGTAAAAGAATGAACTTGGACCCTGACCTCACCATATACAAAGTTAACTCAAAATGGATCTAAGACGAGCTAAAACTACAGCACCTTTAGGAAAAAAAACATATAGGTAGGTCTTTGTGACCTTGATTAGGCAACATTTTCTTAGATACATTATTAAAAGCATAAACAACAACAAAAAAAGATTAGAATCCTTTAAAATTCAAAAATTTTATGCTTCAATGTATACCATCAACAAAGTAAAAAGGTAGCCTATGAAATGGAAGAAAATATTTGCAAATCATATATGTAAGGGATCTGTATCTAGAATATATAAAGAATACTTATAACTTGACCATAAAAAGAACACAGTTTTTAAAAGAGCAAAGAATCGAGGAGAGAGATCCAAGATGGCCGATTAACAACAGCTCAGGATTGTAGCTCCCAGCGAAAGTGCAGACAGCGAGTGGACACCGCAATTTCAGACGAATTTCTGTTGCCCACAACCTGGGAGCTACCCGGCAGAGGAGCACACTGGTCGCCAGCACGACTCTTTTGGCTGGCGCGGCTGTTTTGCCGGCGCCCCAGCGCGGCACGGTGCTTCTCAGTGCGGAGTATATGGGACTGGGTGCCCTTTGAGTCAGGTTCGGCTGGTTCCATCCCCACAAGGAGAACAGCAATTGGAAGTGCTGAGGACTGAGAGTTTCACAGTAAGCACAGCTGAACCCAGGAAGGCCTAGCTCTGTGGGGAAAGGGCGTCTGCTGAAGGAAAACTAAGAAACAGAAAAAACTTCATTACCAACAAGCCAGACGTCCACTCAGACCCAATCTGAAAGTCGGCAATTACAAAGACGACAGGTGGATAAATCCACAAAAATGGGAAGAAACCAGTGCAAAAAGGCTGAGAACACCCGAAATCAGAATGCCTCTCCTCCTAC
>CAUYLG010071181.1:0-20344 GCA_963573385.1 Cacajao melanocephalus | reverse complement strand
GACCTTTCTTCTTTTTCAGAAAAAGCATTTACTGCTCTAAATTACCCTTTTACAACTGCTTTTGCAGTTGTCTTTGCATTTCAGTTTGTCTCACATAATTTCTAATTTCTGTTTTAATTTTTTATTTAACTCATTGATTGTGTAGAAGTGTGTTGGGTTGGTTCCAAGTCTTTGCTATTGTGAATAGTGCTGCAATAAACATACATATGCATGTGTCTTTACAGTAGAATAATTTTTAATCCTTTGGGTATATACCCAATAATGGGATTGCTGGGTCAAATAGTATTTCTAGTTCTAGATTCTTGAGGAATTGCCACACTGTCTTCCACAATGGTTGAACTAATTTACACTCCCACCAGCAGTATAAAAACATTCCTATTCCTCCACATCCTCTCCAGCATCTGTTGTTTCCTGACTTTTTAAATGATTGCCATTCTAACTGGCATGAGATGGCATCTCATTGTGGTTTTTATTTACATTTCTCTAATGACCAGTGATGGTGACCTTTCCTTTCATATGTTTGTTGGCCACATAAATGTCTTCTTTTGAGAAGTGTCTGTTCATATCCTATACTCACTTTTTGATGGGATTGATTTTTTTCTTGTAAATTTAAGTTCCTTGTAAACTCTAGATATTAGCCCTTTGTCAGATGGATAGGTTGCAAAATTTTTCTTCCATTCTGTGGGTTGCCTGTTCACTCTGATGTTAGTTTCTTTTGCTGTGCAGAAGGTCTTTAGTTTGGTTAGATCCCATTTGTCAATGTTGGCTTTAGCTGCCATTTCTTTTGGTGTTTTAGTCATGAAGTCTTCGCCCATGCCTATGTCCTGAATGGTATTGTCTAGGTTTTCTTCTAGGGTTTTTATAGTTTTAGGTCTTCCTTAATCCATCTTGAATTAATTTTTATAGAAGGTATAAGGAAGGGGTCCAGTTTCAGTTTCCAATGTATCACTAGCCAGTTTTCCCAATACCACTTATTAAATAGGGTATCCTTTCCCTGTTGCTTGTCTTTGTTAGGTTTGTCAAAGATCAGATGGTTGTAGACGTGTGGCTTTATTTCTGAGGCCTCTGTTCCATTCCATTGGTCTATATATCTGTTTTGGTACCAGTACCATGCTGTTTTGGTTACTGTAGTCTTCTAGTATAGTTTGAAGTCAGGTAGCATGATGCCTCCAGTTTTGTTAGTTTTGCTTAGGATTGTCTTGGCTGTATGGGCTCTTGTTTGTTTTCATATGAAATTTAAAGCAGCTTCTCTAATTCTGTGAAGAGAGTCAATGGTATCTTGTTGGGAATAGCATTGAATCTATAAATTACTTAGGGCAGTTTGGCTGTTTTCACGATATTGATTTTTTTTTTGCTATGAGCATGGAATGTTTTTCCATTTGTTTATGTCCTCTCTTATTTCCTTAAGCAGTAGTTTGTAGTTCCCCTTGAAGAGGTCCTTTGAATCCCTTGTAAGTTGTATTCCTAGGTATTTTATTCTCTTTGTAGCAATTGTGAATGGGAGTTCACACTTGATTTGGCTCTCTATTGTCGGTGTATAGCAATGCTTGTGATTTTGCACATTGATTTTGTATCCTGAGACTTTGCTGAAGTTTCTTAACAGCTTAAGGAGATTTTGGGTTGAGACAATGGGATTTTCTAAATATACAATCATGTCATCTGCAAAAAGAGACAATTTGACTTCCTCTCTTCTTATTTTAATACCATTTATTTCCTTCTCTTGCCTGATTGTCCTGGCCAGAACTTCCAGCTGAATTTTTTCAAGCCATGTATGAGACACATTGAGGAATTAATCTTTTAATTATAAAATTAGGCCAGGCTCCATAGCTCACACCTGTAATCCCAGGACTTTGGGAGGCCAAGGTAGGTGGATCGACTGAGGTCAGGAGTTAGAGACCAGCCTGACCAACATAGTGAAACCCCATCTCTACTAAAAATACAAAAATTAGCTGGGTGTGGTGTGATATGCACCTGTAATCCCATTTACTCAAGAGGCTGAGGCAGAAGAATCTCTTGAACCCAGGAGGCAGAGGTTGCGGTGAGCCGAGATTGTGTCACTGTACTCCAGCCTGGATGACAGAGCAAGACTCAATCTCAAAAAAATAATAATAATGATAAAATTGGCCCCAAAAAGTAGGAGGACTATTTAAGGTATATATGTGTCTTAAATGCCACCCATTAGAGAAAGACCAGAGGCATTTGACTTTCTAATTCTAATGATATGCTAATATGCAAACTCTCTCTTTCTTGCTCCCTCCCTCCCTCTCTCTCTCTCTCTCTCACATACACACACATACACACACACACACACCACCACCACCACCACCACCACCAAGGAAATTGAGGTGGTGGTGGAGGCAGAAGCAGAAATAATATGTTGACTAAAACCACACAACTTTCACATGGTGAAGATTAACAAGCCCAGGATAAACGAATCTTAATATGAAATAGACAATATTGGCATTGCCTTTTTGGAATAATTTGGATATTGACTTTGAGAACGGGTGTTGACGTACTTTGCTACTCATTGGGAATTTCTTAATTTGTGATGAACGGGACTAAGCAAAAATTTATTGTGTCAGCTCCATTCCAGTGTTTGCGGATATTCAGGCTTGTTGCTTTTACTGTGGCTGTTCATGTAACAGATGTTAAAGTTGTATTCATAAACACATCTCATGCGATATGGTGACCCAGACACACAAAGTTAATGATCCCACTACCTTAATTTCTTTCCTCTTCATCAAAAACCAACCAGATACAACATCAGTAACACAGGTACATGCACCAGCACAACAGCTGGTTTAGTTTGTGCATAGTGGACATAATCCTGTGTTAGAGAAAGGACAAAGACCATGTGCATGAGATGCTGTCAGGGACACCCTATCCATTAGTTCCTTATAAGAACAGGTCTCATCTCATGAATCTGTGGAACAATGTAATGCTTTTCAGTCTGGGAAGAAATTTATCATTTTGCCTCTAATATTAATTTGGCAACCAAATTTTATACATTTTGTTATCATAGGGTTTGTTCTGTTCTGAATGCTAGCCCTGCACCAAGACATAAAATAGTTAGGAGGGGGATACTTAATGTTCTTAGTACAAAGAAATTACAAATATTTGAGATGATGAATATGCTAATTACTCTGATTCCATCACTATACGTTATATGTGTCAAAACATTAATACATGCCCCATGAATAGATACAATTATTATTTGTCAATTTAGGAATTAAAGTAAAATTTTAAAAAGACATTGAATGATCAAGAGGAAGCTTTTGTATGGTAAAAGAAATGGCCAGTATTATTTAACAACTCAAAAGTAAAAATTACCTAATGATTTAAAAGAAATGCTGAGGGAAATTCGGCAACTCTGAGGACAATTTTGAAACTGCCTTACTTTGCAAATGTAAAATAAAGTAAAAAATGCCCTGTGTTGACAGTAAGGGATTTCAGAGGCATAAGTGTTAAAATTCTACCCCAGCTTGATAAAAATATAAAATTATATACTCATGTGTATTTATTTATTTATTTATGTCAAAAATATTATTGCTTGGTTAATGCTGTGCCCAGCACTTCTGGAGGTATGAGAACAAAGCAGGAAACAAAAGAAGACAAAAGTCCTTGCCCTCATGGAGATTCTACTCTAGTAAGTTGGAGAGACAGATAATATGCATACAATCACGTGAATTCCATGGTACTTCAGTTGGTGTTCAGTGCTAGAGAGTGACAGGTGAAGGATGCAATTTTGTGACAGAGTGGTCCAGAAAGGACTTCTTAAAGGATAAAATTGACCAAGGATATAAAAAGTGTAAAGTTTATGTTTGTTAGTTTCAAATATCAGAATCAGATGGAGAAATGTTTTAGCTAGACACACCTAATTAATAGTACCAGGACCATTGGAATTGAATCTGAGCACATACAATACAAATATATGAAAATTTCCTCTATTGACTGTGTTAAAGATGAAGCCTTTGAAGGTCATTTGGCCAACTAATTAGCTTTTAGAATCACTGAAAGATAATTGTTCTCCATTCCACGCTCCCCACTTTGATAACACCACTTGTAATGAGAAAATATTAAGACAAGTGTAAAACACTACCATTTTAGTGACACTCAACTGGATGTGAAAGCCATTCTGAAATGCATGAGCATCAAATCATAGGTGAACCCATTTATTCATCCAGCAAAAATTTTCCTGGAATAATTCAGTAAATTGACAAACTTGAGGACTTGAGAGACATAGAAGCCACATTCTACATCAAAATATCTGCATAGATAGGACTGCCACAACTAAGATTCACAGTGTTTTATAATTTTAGTACAAGTACAAAGCATTAGGACTTTTATGTAATTTACAGATCTCTGTGTTTCCTAACAATCAGATTTACTCTAATATCTAACCCATATTTTGTAAGTGATGTTTAACAGTATCCATAATATGTGGCCCAGTAGAATAGGCACTTGAGGTGTTCAGGCTCCCTGAAAACTCAAGTCTCTTATCAAGTTCTATTCTCGTTTTCCATGACACCTATTTGTAAACAGTCACCACCTTGTGGAAAATCCACAATAATTTTCTTAAGCACCGATCCTGCCTGTCATACCACAGTCTGTTTCAAGTGCAATGTTGGTATAAAGAGAGCACATATTACTTAGCATTTCAGCAAACCATCAGAAAACAAAATGATGAGGGCTCATAATTACAGACATATAAATTGTCAATTTTAGGACAATTTTATAAGAGATCATCCTGAGGTTTTATGTGCACGATTTCTTGGCAGAAATGCTATATCCCTGGTGTTTGCACTTTAATGAGTATTAGCTGTCTAAATTATTTCTGAGGCCATACAGAAGAGCATGAGCTGGCCAGTCCAGATGTACAGGGATGGCACCAGGGGTGATAGAGCTAGTTGGAACTGAATATTAGGATGAGACTATTATAAACTTGTGGGAATCAATCCAGTATCCAATAAAGGATGTAATTGTAATGTTTAAGACAGAGTTTGGAAATACCCTGGCAGAAGGGTAGCATTAAATGTACTGAGTACATTCTTACATTGAGTTTATGGGATTTAGTAAGAAAGTTACTGGGAATACAGATATTCAGGGAAATTTCAATAACAACATGAGATAAATAAGGATGTGATAGAACATAATTATTTTTCCCAGAGAGTTATTACAAAGAGACCCAGTGAGAATTTTAAATAGACAGAGTTGATTGGAGATGTGGAGTTAGACTTCAATAACCTATGAGTACTGAAAACGAAGTTTAGAGGTAATTAATGGAAATGAATTCCTGCCTTTCCAATAGATGCTGTTTTTCAGGATAATTCTGTCAAGAGAGAAATGTCTACTTTACAGAAGTCCAGATAGTATTTTAGAATAAATAATAGAATTGGAACAAAATACTTTGCAATCAATGACCTATAATGTTAAAACTATTTCATGAGTGGACAGTTATGTGATACCAAAATAATACCCACCAATCACATTCTGGTTGAATGGAGAGAAGCATAGTCCTACTA
Source organism: Cacajao melanocephalus (assembly GCA_963573385.1). Lineage (NCBI taxonomy): Eukaryota > Metazoa > Chordata > Mammalia > Primates > Pitheciidae > Cacajao > Cacajao melanocephalus. The sequence continues at coordinate 14,822 of CAUYLG010071181.1, read as the reverse complement.
CGGAGGAATCAAGCTGCTGTTACCTTTATTCAGGGATCAATTTTAGGTTGGTAATAATGGGATGAATATGTATTTTTGGTGTTATACAATGCAATGTACAAAATATTGCCTCTTGTGTCCTATTAAAGATATTTACCATCAATTTAAGCACATTTCTATATTTAACTTTCATTTTGAAGAAATTATAGGGGATGTAGAAGGAAATTCCCTGTATTCATACTCTTTTTTATTCCCTCCTATTAATTGTGAGCTGGAATTAGTGACTTGCTTCTGATTAATAGGATTCAACAAGGTGATGGGCTGTCATTTCTAAAACTATGTTACAAAAGGACTCTAGCTTCCATCTTGCTTGCTGTCTGTTGCATGCTCTGACTCCTTCTCACTTTGATGAAAGCCAGCTGCCATATTGGGAGCTGACCTATGAAAAAGCATATGTGATAAGCAACTAAAACGATCTCCCACCCACAGTCACCAATGACCTCAGCCTAACAACCTATGCGGAACTAAATCCTGCCGACAGTTATGTGCATGATCTTGGAAGAGGACATTTCCCAGATAAGCTGTGTGTAGATTCTAGGAGCAAAGAAATTGAGAGATGATAAATATTTGTTGTATTAAGATGACAAGTTTTGGGTTACATAGCAATAGATAAAATATACAAGCCAAATAACACCACAGGGAAACATTTAGGCAAATTTGGAAGGTGGAACTTTGTAAACGTTCTATACAACAATCAGCATGCATTATTTTCAAGGCAGAGTGTCATCACCACTTAGAATAAACAAGAGACACAATCTAGAGATTTGCTATGTATCTTGATTTGCACAGAATAGAGACAAAAGGTATTCTTAGGACAGTTGGAAAAATTAAATATGGATTGAGTATTTAAGTATATTAAGGAATTATTAATTATGTTAGGATATTGTTATTTTGGCTCTAAAAGCAGATGTTTGTATATATATAAACATTTAAAGGTAAAATATAATATTTTCTATTATATATAGTACTTTATACTTCAATATAGTCAGATAACATGGGGATGTTTCAGTGGACTGCACTTCTTGGAGGTGGTAAGTTAGCATTTTAAGTACCCTAATCATGGATCTCATTCCAATGGTGACCACCATATTGTTATAGAAATCTATAGAAGAAAGTTTATTTTTAGCCAATGGGCTCTTAAAAATAATTTTTACTGGAGAAATGTAAGGGAGGTGAAAAACATGTCTTTGACTCGGATGATGATGTGTTTCACCATCCTTGCAGGAAAATGAAGTCTACATATTCAGGTAGACCAGCTGCCAAATACCTTCAGAGCAGTACCTCTGGTGTAGCTCTTCAAGGTTCCAGTGGTCCCCCTCAATAGCTTGATATAGCAATAGAGTTGACGGTTTCTCAAGTGGATACATTGTAGCATCTGGATTAGTGTGAGATTTTTATTTCAGGCACTTGCTTGTCAGAGTATCTGAAACCAGATCATGGAAATTTCCCAATAAGGAAAAGTCTTTTGACACTGTGGGCTTGCTTGCTAATAAATGGCAGGATTTGGTTAAAAAGTTGTTTTTGTTATGGTAAGCCACCTGTTAGCGAGGTTCTGGAGAAGGAGATCTATGGTTCCTACCTCACTTTAATTGCTGGAGGACACCTGTGTCAAGAGAAACAGAACAATAAGACAGACAGACAGATAGATGAAAGGGGATTTATAATGGAACTTGGCTCCTGTGACTGTGGAGGCTGGGAAGTCCTATGATATGCCATAGACATGCTCGAGAACCATGGGAGCTGATGGCATAGCTCAGTTTAAGTCTAAAGGCCTGGGAACTCGGGAAGCTGATTCTGTACATCTCAATCTGAGAACAAAGGCCTGAGAAGTGAGAACACCAGTGGTGTAAGTTCTGGAGTCTAAAGGCTAAACGACCCGGAGTTTTGATTTCCAAGGTCAAGGTAAGATGTATATCCCAGCTCCAGAAGATAGATGAATTCACCTTTCTTCCACTTTGTTTGTTTCATCCAGGCTCTCAACCAATTGGATGGCACCTGCCCACCTTCCCTAAGAGTGGTTCTTCCTTACTTAGTGCACCGATTCAAATGCCATCTCTCCTGGAAACTTTCTGATAGATATACCCAGAAATAATGTTTTACAGATCTAGATATCTCTCAACCCAGTCAGGTTGACACCTAAAATTAACTATTACAATACCAATTGTGAAAACTATGTTACTGTTTTTCAAATATTTGGCTTTCTTATCTGGCGAGAAAATTATACTTGCCCAACCTGTTGGAATCAGGCCAGGCAATGACGGACTTGACTATGGCTAACAAAATGTAAACAGAAGTGATATGTGTCACTTCTAGGCAGAAGTTTTCAGAGTCACTGCTTGATGACAAGACATGTTCTTTTTACTAGTCTTCAAATATGGAAGTACGTGAAAAGTTAGTGCTTCTGTCTGGGTACCTCACTGACCACAAGGAACAGAGGTCCCTTGATAACACATGATGGATGTGTGACAAGAATGAAAAATAAACTGTGTTGCTTTAAGCCTCTGAGGTTTTGATTTCACGGCATAGCCTAGCCTCTCCAGAATGGCCAAGCATACCTTACCAAACAGAGCTGATGACTAGTCAGCAGCTGAAATCAGCCTGCAAAACCAGCTCCCAGTGAATGGACAATGAAGCTTAGAAATGAATAAACTGAAAGCATGTGAAAGGACTAGAAAAATAGTAAAAGGAGCAATCAGTAACAACTTCTGACTTCCTCTGGCCATCCTTCCATTTAACTAAGAAAATCTGAAGCAATGAAAACAGTGCATACAAACCTACATTACTACTTTAATCTGCCTTCAAGGCTCCACTCAACACACTTTGTCTTTCCTGTTGCAATTAGGGTGAACTGGCAGTGATCTTATCTGAGACTAATCTATATGTGTGTTCTAAACTCCATCCCTTCCAGCCTCCTCAAGAACAATAATTCTCCTGCCTGTCTCCTATGCTATTATTTTCTTCCTTTCTACCACTGCATTCTCATCAGCATTTAACATGGGTCTTGCATCATATCCCAATACTCCTGGTAACAGCCAGCCCCATGGGACTACTTGTCAGTCACTTAAGCCTCTGATGCATTGTCATTATGTTACCCTTATGTGAACTGTTGATCTTCTGCTTGAAATCAACAATACATAGTTTGTCTCTCAAACCCTCCAAATATTTCCTCTGTCAAATGTTTTCTGATTTCCCTCAAGTAGAATTATTCCACTTTTGTTTTCTCAACAGTTCTTTTTTCATTCATTTATCTGGAGTGCTTACTATATGCCAATCAGTGAACAAGATGTTGTAAAGGAAATGTGGACACATTTGGGCATACACACAAACAGCACAAGGCAATTATCCTAATTATGTTTTGAATCAAATTCCAAATGTAATCATTTGTGGTTAAACATATGGAACTAATAGTTGAGCACTTTTAATATTTATTTTGATTACCTCTTTATTTATCCACCTTTCCCTGTAGTATGCTAATGTTGGACAAGTTTTCTTTGTCAATGGGGGTTCATTGATTACTGGTCAAGACCACGAGGTTCAGAGTAATGCAGATGTGACTTTAAGTTCTGCTCTTCTGGTTATTATCTGCGTCTTAGCCTCATTAAAACCTGGGTTTTTTTAGTTATGCAGACTCATAATAGTTGTATAATCAAATATGTGATGCTTATGACACTGTTAGCACACTGCCTAGCACAGAGTAGGTCTCCCTTAAACACTGGGCATTACTGATTCTATAAATATTGTTTTATTATCATATTTATTTTCACAATACTAATGCAGTATCTGGCATATAGTAGTGCTTATTAAACATATGATTGATGAATGAATGAATGCATGCATGAACTTAGCTGATTTCAAATATTTTTCTCACCAGCAAGTTATATTATAAGCTGCCCTATCAGGGAGAATGGTTTATAATTTAAAACAGAATAAAATAATATGGTGCCTTCTAGGAAAACAAACAAAGCGTAGAGAGCCGTAATGATCAGTTCTAGTACTTTCTAGAAAAGAAAACAATGAAGGTAATAATTGTAAGCAGTCTCGTATGATTGTGAGTTGGCCATAATAAACGTGAAATGTCACCACTTTCTTTTATGTATCCTGGAAAATAATTTCTGGAAGTAATAGTTTCAGTTTGTAGCACCTGGATTGGAGTGAAACAGAAACTTTGGGTTTCTTTCATGCTCTATTCATTGTTCTATAACCTCTGGTAGGACAACGTATCCCAATCTTTGTGTTAGTGTGAGTTTCATGAAGCCCACTAGACAGTCTGGAATAAACCCAGCAGTTAACTGATCCCCTGTGAGGCAGCGACCCTTGCTGTCAGCGGGAGAACAGTATTCCACCAACCCTTAGCAGAGATGGAAACATTTACTTCTGCGTAGTAGACTACTGTGAGTTTGCACAGTAGATTGTGACCACCTTCTACTTCTTCTCTTTGATGGGCAGCAAATGAAACCAGCCCAGCATCGTCCTCACTTGAAACTTTTCTCCTTCACGTTCCAAACTCATCATTTGCTTGTGGCAGAAAAAGCTAATTATTATTCAGTAAGTTTATGCTCATTTCAGGGCAGAGTTCTTGCCTGAACAGATACTATATTTCCCAAGCTCTGCTCAATCAAGGTGGGGCCATATGGCTGGTTCAGGCCAGTGGAATATGAGTGAAAGTGATGTGTGTCTCTTCTAGGTTGAGAAGAATACATGTCAGTTGATGAAATACAGACACCAGGATGACCTAGGAAGCCATATATTTCAAATGACAGAGTGTCCTTCAGCCTGGATCCTTTTTTTTTTTCCCCGAGATGGAGTTTCACTCTTGTTGCCCAGGCTGAAGTATAACGGCACAATCTTGGCTCACTGCAACCTCCACCTCCCAGGATCAAGTGATTCTCTTGCCTCAGCCTTCCAAGTAGCTGGGATTACAGGCATGAGTCACCACTCTAGGCTACTTTTTTGTATTTTAAGTAGAGACGGGGTTTCTCCATGTTGGTCAGGTTGGTCTCAAACTCCCAACCTCAGGTGATCCGCCTGCCTTGGACTTCCAAAGTGCTGGGATTACAGGTGTGAGCCACCACGCCTGGCCCAGCCTGGGTCCCTGAATAACTTCTCAACTCCAATTTGCCAATCACAGGAGAAATAAAGTATTGGGTTAACAAACTGGGATTGTGGGTTTGTCTGTTCTGGTAACTATTCCCTTAACTTTAATATAGCCCACCCTATTATTTATGTACCAACATAAAATAGTCTCAAGGAGTCCTTCACATTCAGAACCCATCAAGCAGTATTCAATCGCTCATAAAGCCACCCTTGAGTTATCTAGTGGACAAAATATTTTGTGGGAATCATTTGGACCAGTTTTTGAAAATGACTTGTATGAATTCTTTACCCTGAAGCTGTAGAAGATGGCATGGGTAACACTGTCTACTGCAATAAATAACTGCGAATTTCAGTGATTTTCACTCCAAAAGTGAAGGAAAAGGAATTTCCTCAGAAAGGAAGTTTAACATAAAACTATTAATTGTATTTTTCCCAGATAAATAAATAATACAAATTAATTAAGACCTATTAAAATCTAATCTTATTATTAATAATATAAACTTTACAATTGAATGATGTCAGAAAGCATCTTAAGGTCTTATTCTGACTATTTTTGCTTAGAACATTTTGGTGAAGGGTGTTTGGAGTTAATATCATCTTGGAAATTTAAAATACAATTTTTTTTCTTTGTGTTGTAGAAAGGGCACTTTGAAGCCCCTTTTCTCAATGTAACAAAAGGAAATGGAGAGGGAGATAGAATTTCACTAGACATTGTGAAGGTTTGCTTGCTTACTTTTGAGACACACAAGACATAGATACGGAAGACGGGCAGGACTTTCATCAACACTGCCAGAATAGGAAAAACACAAAAGCAGGTGTCTAAAAATTAGACTAGTTGTTTAAGCATATTTTGCCCTGGGCCACATGAAGAGGATAAGGTTAACAGAAGTCATTGTAGATTATCTTTGATATTCATTTTACATATTTTCTTATTTAATCTTGTAAGAACTACATCGGGGGTCCCCATCCCCTGGGCAGTGGACCAGTACCAGGCCATGGCCTGTTAGGACCTTGGCCACACAGTGGGTGGTGAGTGGTGGGTGAGCAAGCATTACTGCCTGAGCTCTGCCTCCTGTCAGACCAGCGGTGGCATCACAGTCTCATAGGAGCACAAACCCTGTGGTGAACGGTGCGTGCGAGGGATCTAGGTTGTGTGCTTCTGATGAGAATCTAATGTCCTAACGCCTGATCATCTGAGGTGGAACAGTTTCATCCCGAAACCATTGCCCATCCCTGTCCCCCTATCCATGGAATCTTTCCTCCACAGCCCATGCACCTGAATGCCACTACTGATGAAAATCAGCTAACCTGGGAAATAATAATTAGAAACTATATCTTTCAACCACCATGCAATCCACAGGTCCATCCTTGGTGCCATACCCCAGTCAAACTAAGAGAGGGAAGTCTTTGTACCTCAAACATTCCCTCAACCCTACTATAAAAACTGACAATACAGAATGAATTGTAATCCCTATTTAAGCTCATAATTTCTGCCTTTAAATGGTATAGCATAAAAATGAATAAATAACTGGTGTTTTTACTCGGAACATTTTGGATAAAGGGTGAATCTATGAAATTCCCAAAGCTGAGCTCATCAGCTATGGAAGTGATGGTGACTTTTGCAGGTGTTGATACTTTCGGGTTTTTTGTTATAGTTATAAAATTCATGACCATTGAAAAGGCTTCTTTTCAATGGAAAAGAAAGAATGGAAACAAAATGGAGCCATAATTCTTCCACCAGCACGACTACAAAGGAAAAAAAACATGTAAAAATTTCTTTTTTAATCTTGCATTTCGAAAATACTGATTATGAAAATTGGACTAAGAAACTAATCTAACACTTGGTGCTAGATAGTAAGTAATTTCACAAATTTCAATGTGCTATATATGTTATTTATTTTATATTACAATAACTAGACTATTCTTTATTCATTTTTAATGTCATAAAAATCAGCCCTGTTTAAAGTCACTTTTTACTCCTTTGTTATCCTACTTAAAAAATTTAAGGATTATACTATGGAAATAAAACACTGTTCTTAAAAAAGGCAGATTTTCATAGACTTATAACTTTTAATCCATTTTAAAGGCTATCATGATAAATATAATTTTGTAGTTTAAGAAAGTGAACAAAACCCCCTTTTATGATTAAATAACCCCTAACGTGTGACATCAACTAGGAACATATGAAATTTTTCAAAGAAATAAGTGGGACTGGATAATTTTTTTATTCTACAAAATAATATTAAATTGGTTCCTACTAAGGTGTAAATGTTTATATCCTCTTAAAATTCATATTTTGAATCTAATCCCCAAGGTGATAGTGTTGGTAGATGGGGCCTCTCTCAGTGATTAGGTCAGGGCAGAGCCCTCATGAGTGGGATTTGTATTCTTATAAGAGAACTCAGAGAGCTGGTTGGCCCCCTTCTACCTTGTGAGGACACATCGAGAAGGCATCATTCTATGAACCAGGAAATGGGTCCTTACCAAGCAGAATTTACCAATGCCTTGATGGGCTCTTCAGCTTACTGAATTGTGAGAAAAATATTTGTTTTTAGCTTATTTCTTTATTATTATTATTATTATTATTATTCCGGAGTCTTGCTCTGTCACCCAGGCTGGAGTGCAATGGCAGGATCTTGGGATTTTGGCTCACTTAACCTCCGCCTTCCAGGTTCAAGTGATTCTCCTGCCTCAGCCTCCTGAGTAGCTGGGATTACAGGCATACGGCACAATGCCTGTTTTTGTTTTTGTAATTTTAGAGAGACAGGGTTTCACCATGTTGACCAGGCTGGTCTTGAACTCCTGACATCAAGTAATCCACCCTCCTCGGCCTTCCAAAGTGCGAGGATTACAGGTGTGAGCCACCGCACCCAGCCACTCATTTCTTTTATATTTTTATTTCATTATCACAACCTAAATGTACTAAGATAGAAAATTAGTACCAAGGAGTCGGATTCTGCTGTGACAAATACCTAAAAATGTGGAAGTGTCTCTGAAACCAGGCAACAGGTAGAGGCTGGAAGAGTTTTGAGACAAATACTAGAAAAAGCCTTCATCATTATGAACAGGCTGTTAAGGGTGATTCTGGTAAGGGCTCAGAAGAAAAGCCTCAGTATCCTTAGAGAATACCTAAGAGGTTATGAATAGAACATTGATAGAAATGTGGATGGCAGGGGCTACTCTGCTGAGGTCCTAGATGGAAAGGAGGAATATGTTATTGGACAAGGGGAGAAAGATCATCCTTGTTACAAAGTACTGAAGAAATTGCCTGAATTGTGGTTGTGTCATAGTGTTTTGTGGAAGGTAGAATTTAAAACAATAAATTAGGATATTTGTCTGAAAAATTTTCAAAGCAAAGTGTTAAAAGTGAAGTTTGGCTTCTTTTGAGTACTTACAGTAAAGTGTGAGAAGGGAGACAATTTAAAGTTGGAATTTTTTGATCAAAAGAATAGAAGTTAAAAAATGGGAAAATTCTCAACTTATCCATATTGAAAGAAAAGAGAAAGCTTGTTTGGGAGAGAACAAGGGTGTTTCCAACTGACCTTTTCATAGAGATTAGTTTAATCTGCCATCTAAAAAGAAACCAGGACTTGTTCCTCCAAAACAATGGAAAAATATTTCCAAATACATTTCAGAGATCATTGGGGCTGCCTCTCTTAGCATGGGCCAGACTTCAAGAGCCTGGAGGATGCATAGATTTCAAAGCTGCACTATCCGAATTCTGGTATAGCACTCCTTGGCCACCCCAGATGTGGCTCCAGTGGGACCAGACACAGTTTGGGGTGTAGTGATCACCACTCCAGAGGGCACAAACTGTAAACCTCATGGTGCTATCTCTGCTGTCACCACATGAAGTGCCTGAGCACTGGGGTATAGTCACCTCTGCCTGGAATTTGAAGTATGGAACCCCTGAGCCTTGGACACAGAACCCAGGCAAAGGGCTCCTGTAAGAGTGGGGCCACTTCAAAGAGTCCCAATTAGGGCAATGCCTAATGGGGTTGTGGGGGTGGGGCTGCCCCAAGACCCCAGAATGATAAAAATATCAGCTTGCACTTCCAGCCTAAGAGAGCCACAGGCATCTGCCTCCAGCCTATGAGAAATATGGTGTGGGCTATACACAGCAAACACATAGGAGAGCTTTGGAAGACTGAACCCACCCCAGTATGTCTGGAAGGCAGGACACTGAGACAAAGATTATGCTCAAGATTCAAGATTTAATGTCATTTGCCTTGTTGGGATTTAGGCTTATTATTGCTTTCTTCTATTCCCTTTTGGAAAGGGAATATCTATCCTAAATCTGCCCTATCATTGTATTTTGGAAGCACAAAATCTATTTGATGTCACAGGTTTATGGACAGAGAACAATTTGCCTCAGGATAAATCATAGCTTGAGTCGCAGTCATACTTGACTTACATGATCTTTAGATAGACTTCTGGACTTAAACTTTAAAGTTGATGCTGGAATGAGTTAACAATTTTGGGAGCTATTAGAATGGAATTAATGCATTTTGCATGTGAGAAAGACGTATTTTGAGGAGCCAGGGATAGAATACTATAGTTTAAACGTTTGCTTCCCCCTCAAATTTATATGTTGAAACCTACTAACCCATGTTATAGCATCAGGAGGTAGGACCTTTGAGAGGTATTATGTCAAGAGGGCTCTACTCTCTTAAGTGGGATTAGCACCTTTATGTCAGGTTGGTGCAAAAGTAATTGCTGTTTTTGCCATTACTTTTTTTTTTTTTTTTGCCTTACTCAGCTTTAATTAAACAGGTGCAACAGAGAGCTCCCACCCAAATCACATGTACATCTGGTGATTTTTTTTTTAACTTATTCATTTATTTTCTTTTTTTAAACTATAATTTAAGTTCTCGGGTACATGTGCAGAACATGCAGGTTTGGCAAACTGACACAGGAACAGGAAATCAAACACTGCATGTTCTCACCCATAAGTGGGTGTTGAACAGTAAGACAGGGACACAGGGAGGGGAACATTACACACCAGGGCCTGTCCGGGTGTGGGGGCCTAGGGAAGGGATAGCAGCGGGTGGGGGGATAGGGGAGGGATAGTATTAGGAGAAATACCTAATGTAGATAATGGGGTGATGGATGAAGCAAACCACCAGGGCATGTGTGTACCTATGTAATAAGCCATTACTTTTAAATGGCAAAAGCCACAGTTGATTTTGCACCGACCTATTAAAAGAGGCATACTGGAGCTCCCTTTTCCTTTTTACTATGTGAGGACATGGCAAGAAGGCTCCCTCTATAAACCAGGAAACAGGTCTTCACCAAACATCAAATCTGCTGGTGCCTTGATCTTGGACTTCTCAGCCTCTAGAACTGTGAGTGAGAAATTTCTGTTTGTCATCCACCCAGGTTATGGCATTTTGCAATAGCAGTCAAATGGACTAAGACAAATCCTTAAGTTTGTTAGACACATGGAAAAACTTCTGATGTGAGAGCCTTTAGAAAAAATTGACAATTCCTTAAAAATATATATACTTTTTTCAAAGAAAGAAAGCATAGAAAGCACCACAAACAAAGTACATGTGTTATTGTGCTTGAGGGGCAAGCCAAGAATTAAAATGAGGGAAAACTTAGTGAAAATTACCCCTGGAGTACCCAAGCCTAGGATAAGAAAGACACAGTCTAGAGCTATTGTAAGTATGACAACCTTTCTATATGTAAGGTTTTCTTCTTAAGCTATTTTCAGCACGTGAAGAAAACGATTTTGGTTCAAGATATCAAGTATATAGCAGATATGTGCAACCTTCCAGCCAAGCCTCTTCCAGTCTGCTACCTTATATTAATAGTGGCTTAGAGATTTGAATCATTTTTGCCATTCTAAAATCCCTACTGCCATGAATTTCTTGCCATTAGGCTAACTATAAAAACTGGTTAGGAATGAGTATGGATTGCTAATGACAAAGACCTAATTCAAGTTAGCTTAAACCAACAGAGAATTTGCCATGTCAAGTACCTAGGAAGTTCAAGATATGAAATGGGATTCCATTAAACCTGGCATACTGATTTCCCCAGAGAAGTCTCTATTCTCTGCTTTGCTCTTCCATGGGTGAGCAACAGAGAATTTACCATGTCAAGTACCTAGGAAGTTCAAGGTATGAAATGGGATTCCATTAAACCTGGCATACAGATTTCCTCAGAGAAGAGTCTATTCTCTGCTTTGCTCTTCCATGGGTGGGTTGGAATGCCCTCTCCATCATGTAGGAAATAACAAACTTCAGGTTTGTTGGCCTTTGGCACTCAGGATTCAGATGAGAGAGAGAGAGCCTCTTCACTGATCAGTCAATCAGTCAACCTGGAATTAGACCAACAGGCTAATCTTGGTTCAAACACTCACCCTTGGGGCCAGAGGGGTGAAGTCATTTCTAGTTGACTCACAAGGATGCTGATGAGGCAGAGTGCCCCCAAAGGAAAAGAAGTTGTGTTACCAGAAAGGGGAATGGGTACAATGCAACCAGTCAACAACTTTTAAACAACTAATAGTGTCAGGATCTGTGACAGCCATGTCATATGTTTTCTTTTACCATGGTCCTTAAAATCTCACACATGATTGAATTATTGCTATTACTATTATTATCCTCATCTACAATTTACTAACCTGTTGTTGGTGGGATTAAGGAACTTGCCCAAGTTTCTTGTAAGCAGAAAAGGTGAAATCTGACTTCATGTTTTCTTTGTTCCTGAGCCCAGACTTTGAAACACTGTTCTATACAGAAGGGCTTAATCTTGCAGGTTCAAAAGTGTATGTGAAAATTCTACTTTTTTTCCGTGTGATGAGTACTTCCAAGGACCTTTCATCTTCTTCCTGCTATTTGCTCCTTCATATGCTTCCAAAAATATTTTTTAAAGAGAACTAGAGACCAAAGTATAATTTGAATTTTATCACTATGAAATCTCTTTTCGGTTCACTCAGTTTTATTTCTGGGCTCTTGTGGTATTGGACTCATTTTTATTTTACTTTCAGACAAGGAAAACCAAGTCAGCAACTACTAGTTTGTATTAATATAAGGACGTGTCCCGAATGGTTAACATTTTCCTTTATCAATATTTTTCTCACTTTACTAAGAAGAATATATGAAAAATCAAAATCTACACATTTGTCCTTTACTTCAACTCCATGAATCTCTGTAATTAAGTGGTAGTCTTAGCATCTGCACCATACAACGTTACCTGTATCTGAAAAATAATTATAAAAGATACAGAGACAAACTTTAAAAGTTAATTGAACATAATTATTTAGGACATGAAATTATAAATAAATGGAATTAAAACATTAAAATATATTTTTCCCTGAAAAAAAAGAGAGACCTGTCAAATGGGAGTTTTACATGTCAGTAGGTTCTGTTAGAAAATTTAAATTGCTGGAATGACAGCTCTCCCACTTCAAATATGAAATGAAAACTGATATACTGAAATTTCTCTATTACTCTGGCCATTGACCTGTTAAAAAATATCATGGGATGGTTTACCTCAGAAATTGGCATTAATAGGGAAATGACAAGAAACTTGCTGCCCAAATGCAACTATTTCCAAAATTGTAGAAGTTGCATAAGGGTTCATTTCAATTTCTCATTTAGAGTGGCAGGGAAGAGTGAATTGAAATCAAATGCATCCTCCGATTCTTAAATGGAAATGCACTCAGGCTCGTTGGTTCTGAGAGAGATGTGTGCGTATAAGCATGCCTATTCTGAGCCTAAATTATTTTCTTCCTTTAATTCTCACTTTTGCTTCAGGTTTGATTTGAGACATACTCTTAATAATGGAATATGAGAGTGATCTTCAGACTTCCTCAAATAACAATCATTAAGCTTATGATTACACAATTATTATACCTTTTAAGTTCCTAGCTTTTTAGCAGCCACTTAATAATAAAGGCCATTAGAAAATTCTAAAGCACCAACATCTTTTTCTAGGTAATATTTTGGCAAAATAAATTGTGAAAAAAGAGGTAAGAAGAAAAGGAGATAATTTCCAGTTTATAAAAAAAGAAAAAGCATTTTCCAGTTATGAAGAACTTGTGTGTTTTATCACATTTCTCACATTAATCCTCCCAGGGTCTTTATGGGGTCAATGATAACATTCATATCTGCAGAGCTTTTTTGTCAACTAACATAGAATGTGAAAAACATTGATTTTTCAGTGAGTTTTAATTAGCAATAGAAATATGCCAATTTTGTGGAAGAGAAAATGGATCCTCAGAAAAAAATAAATTACATATAACAACATGCACTAAATGAGTGAAGAAAGATTAAAGACAGGGCTATGTTGAAGGCCTTCTAATTCCTTGTGTCCTAGGGAACAAGAAGCCGTTTCTGTGTTAGATTTTAATCTTACCTCACTGTGTATAAAGTGCTCTTGTGGGTATTGCCATATTTAAGCCTAATTCCAACTTAGTGATTTTCCCATGTTAAGCTTGTCCTAATATGTTGTACTTTTGTCCTCAGTTCCAAATGGCTACGCAACCTGCAGTCTTTACTACACAGGTGATGTATTATTATCCTATTTATTGTGTTCATCCTTGCTCAGTCGAGTTCACTTGACTTTTTCACCCCCACTTTTTTTTTTTTTTTTTTTATACAGAGTGTCCCTCTGCCACTCAGGCTGGAGTGCAGTGGCACAGTCTCGGCTCACTGCAACCTCCGTCTCCTGGATTCAAGCAATTCTCCCGCCTCAGCCTCCTGAGTAGCTGGAATTACAGGTGCATGCCTGGCTTATTTTTGTATTTTTAGTAGAGATGGGGTTTCACCATGTTGGCGAAGCTGATCTCCAACTCGACCTCGTGATCCACCTGCCTGGGCCTCCCAAAGTGTTGGGATTACAGGCGTGAGCCACCGTGCCTAGCCTTTCACCCCCACTTCTTATTAGACCATGTGCTTGTGGTATCCATAAGTCTGTATTACTACTTTTGTATTCTCCCACAGTACAAAGGAAAGAGTTATCAATATAAGATAGATATAAAAATATATGTACTTTAGTCTGCATTGTAACAATGCATTTTAGTTTTACTGAAATCTAACTACTATAAACCTAGAATATAATTTTAACATATTTTCAAAGAAAGAAAAAATTTAAAAGTTTACCTATTATCTTAAATATACTAGTAGTGTTCACAGCACCAATCCTAATGATTTTTCAAACAACTGAAAATAACTATTAAAATGTGGTACAGTCTAATAAAAATGCCAACATAAATATCTAACAGAAATATTGTTTTAAAATGCAAATGATTTGATTTCAAGTCCAATTTAATCAGATGAAAATTATATTAGTGTTTTCAGTGATAAACTTGATTTTATCTTTGAATACCTCAGCTTAACATCTAGTCAAAGCATATGGCTACTTATATATTTTTTAATATATATGTATTTTATTGCATTTTAGGTTCTGGGGTACATGTAAAGAACATGCAGGATTGTTGCATAGGTACATACATGGCAATGTGGTTTGCTGCCTCCATCCCCATCACCCATATCTGGCATTTCTCCCCATGTTATCCCTCCCCAACTCCCTACCTCCCACTGTCCCTCCCCTAGTCCCCCCACCACAGACCTCAGTGTGTGATGCTCCCCTCCCTGTGTCCATGTGTTCTCATTGTTCAACTCCCACCTATGAGTGAGAACATGCGGTGTTTGATTTTCTGTTCTTGTGTCAGTTCACTAAGA
>CAUYLG010071180.1:0-45020 GCA_963573385.1 Cacajao melanocephalus | reverse complement strand
TTATTGGCATAAAAGAGGTTTTTAATACCCATTTTTAGACTGCATTCTAGCCTGGGCAATAGAACAAGAATCCCGTTCTCTCTCCCTCTTTCTCTTCCTCTTTCTTTCTCTCTCACATTCTTTTTTTTTCTTTCTTTCACTCTTTCATTCTTTTCTCTCTTTTTCTAAAAAAAAAAAATGCTTTAAAATTCACTAACCCAGAATAAGGATGGTGATGGCTCCATTTTGCTCTGCTCTGAGCACTCCTTGTGGGGGCTGGGTCTATTTCTTTTTCTTTTTGAAATTTGTTATTTTGGATTCTGGGGTACATGTGTAGGCTTGTTACATGGGTTGATTGCATAAGGCTGGAGCTTGGGCTTCTATGGAATCCATCACCCAAATAGTGAACATAGTACCCTATAGGTAGTTTATTTCTTGACCTTTCATCTCAAGATGGAAATCAAGCACTGGATGCACTTTGAGGAGAGCACCTCAGTGGTGAAGGGACTGAAAACTAGAGAGAGTGGTTGAGGAAGCCAGGCTTGGGGAGGGACAGGGAGAGCCGGTCTCAGTTATGTGAAGGGTTGTCAGGTGAGTTGGTTGGTTCTGTGTGGCACTAGGGTCAGGACTAAAGCCGTGGGTAAATGGAGATTTCAGAGCTGCCCAAAGATGAAATGGGGAGTCTCTTTACCATCAGGGTTCTCTCTTCAGTGCATTGACTTCCATCTTGAGATGAAAGGCCAATAACCAGAAATATTTATTGGTTATTATGTTCACTCTTTGGGTGATGGGTTCAATAGAAACCATCAACATTACATAATATATCCATGTAACAAACCTGCACATGACCCCCTGAATCTAAAATTGGGAGGCAGTATGTTCCCCATCACTGGAGGTGTGCAAGCAAAAAGTACTTGGACATGATATTTGTGGCAGGAATTCTGACAACAGATGGGGGTGTGCTTAGAGAACCTTTCCACAAATACTGACCAGCTCTTGTGATTTAAGCACTTTGGTGGGCACTGGAAATATAGAGGTGATTAAGGGAAATGAGGTCCTCACTCTGGGTGAAAAAGCCAACAAGGCAACAGACAAACAAGTGAACTTTTAATTTTAGATATTGCTCTGAGGATATGAAAGCAAGGTTGTGGTTCAAAGAAAAAAGAAGAAAATAAAATAAAATAGATATTGCTCTGAGGATAATAGAACATGGTGATGTGATAGAGCGTAACTGGGAGAGGGGGATATTTTTAGGTAGGGAGGTGGAGAAGGACCCCCTGAAGCAATGTCTGAGCTGAGACCTGAAGGGTGAGGAGGCATGCATGCAAAGATCTTTCTGGGCAGAGAGAACAGAATGGGCTAAGAACCATGGAAAATTGTTGCAGGAGTGGAAGTAGGAGACTTCTGTGATCTGATTTTTGGTTTAAAATGATCCTTCTAGCAACAGTGGGAAGTGGTCAGGAGCACGAAGAGGGGAGAGAAGGAGACCAGTTAGGAAGCCATTTTGTCAAGTAGGAGAGAGATTATGCCAATTTTAACTAGGAGCCGAGAGCAGCAAAGTGGGGAAAAAGTAGCTAAGTAGATGGATTTAAGTTTTATTCTGTGGTTCAAAATGTCTGCTTCATTCAATCAACTGAGCCCAGGATAGGTTGACATTAACTGGCTAAATGACTGCTTCCTAGTCAATGTGTTAATATTTATGGTTGAGTACAAAGGACTTAAAAAAAAAAAAGATGGGTTCTTGCTCTGTTGTTCAGGTTGCAGTACAATGGCACAATCGTAGCCCACTGCATCCTTGAACTCCTGGGCTCAAGTGATCTTCTCTCTCCTCAGCCTCCTGAGTAGCTGGGAATACAAGTGCATGCCACCATGCCTGGCTGATATTTTAATTTTTTGTAGAGATGGGGTCTCACTTTGTTGCCTAGGCTGGTCTTGAACTCTTAGCTTCAAGTGATCCCCTTATTTCAGCCTCCTGAAGTGCTAGAATTACAGCCATGAACCACCACACCTGGCTATAAAGGGCTTTTGAGCTCCTTGTGTGGTAGCTGTTTTCTTGTATCTTGAAGTCTTATTTGCAAATACCCAAAATGATGGATGACCACGGTCTTTCTTGTGACACAAGCTCTTATAGGACTGGACAAATCCTCCTATGCAAGTACTAACCAGGCGTGACCCTGCTTAGCTTCTGAGATTAGATGAGACTGGGTGTGTTCAGGGTGGTATGGCCATAGACAAGGACTGCACCAATCCTACTGAGCTGCTTACAGACCAAACCATGCTGCAGAAGACCAGGATGAGGTCATGCCCTCACATGGCCCTGGTGCCCTTGGCTCTGCCACTTCCCACTTCCCTCTTCCTTTATGCTCAGTAAATGGAGTAGGCCAAGAACAGAGCCTCAGGAGTCAGGCAGCCTGGGGATGATAACTGGCTGTGCCATTTATTGGCTGGGAAAATTTGGGTGAATCAAGCTTCTCTAAGCCTCAGTTTACTTATCTATAAAATGTGATTGTTGTACATGAAATAATTTCCATAATTCACTAACTGCAATTACCTGGTTTTCAGAAAAGTGCTCAGTAAATGACAAATGCTAATACTAACACCTCACATTCTTTCCACAGTAGAGCTTTTTGAAAGACTTATCTTCATGCTGTCTTTGTTTCAATCTGTCTTTTGCTTTCTTCATGCCCCTGAAATTGCATTCCTTAATTCCATACATGCGCCTTCCCTTCCCCTATCCCCCATTGCCAAAACTACTGGACAATATTTTCTTTTCTAACTTGACTTTTCTCTCCTCTTTTGGCACTACTGAACACATACCAGTTTTTTGAAACCCTTTCATCTTTTGGTTCATCCCTTGAAACTGTTCTCTCCTGGAAGGTTTGAACATGGGGAATATCTTGACCAGATTCCTGCTTTAGAAAAAATCACTCAATTTGGTGCTGATAAGTTTAGAAGAAAAGAAAAAAGAAGAATCACTCGAAAGCACACAACAGTGCCTGGCACATACATATTCGGAGAATTATTATTAATAATGTACAGAGAATTATTATTAACCTTTGTGTTCCATAGCATCCATGCATAGCTCTGTAATCTCACTCATCCTACTGCGGTATTATCTTGCTTTCCTTGAAATAGATTCCTTGAAAGCAGAGACCTCCTACTCACTGATGTCTGGTTTCTATTTACTTCTGGAACCATAGGAGGACGATACTTCTCTTTGAGCAGTGCCATGTGACTTCCCTTGGATAGCGAAATGCAAGCAGGAGTCACTCCTAGGTGGTACACATTTACTTGCCAGTTGTTATGGACTGAATGTGTCCCTCCAAAATTTATATGTTGAAGCCCTAACCCTCAGAGTGACTGTATTTAAAGATGGAGTCTTTAAGGAGGTGATAAAGGTTTAATGAGGTCATAAGGGTGGGGCCCTAATTCAGCAGGATTTGTGTCCTAATAAGGAGAGAAGCTGGGCACAGTGGCTCATGCCTGCAATCCCAGCACTTTGGGAGGTAGAGGTGGGTGGATTACCTGAGGTCAGGAGTTCGAGACCAACGTGGCCAACATGGCAAAACCCCGTCTCTACTAAAAATACAAACTTTAGATGGGCATGGTGGTGTGAATCTGTAATTCCAGCTACTCAGGAGGCTGATGCAGGAGAATCACTTGAACCTGGGAGGCGGAGGTTGCAAGTGAGCCGAGATCATGCCATTATACTCCAGCCAGGGCCACAGAGTGAGACTCCATCTTAGACAAAAAAAAAAAAAAAAAAGGAAAGAAAAGAGAGAAAGAGGTGCCAAATATTTCTCTTTCTCTGCACAGAGAAGACCATGTGAAGACATAGTGAGAGAAAGGCTGTCTACAAGCCAGGAAACGGTCCCTCGCCAGAGACCAACTCCGGTGGCACCTTGATCTCAGACTTCTAGCCTCCGGAACTGTGACAAAATAATGTTCTGTTGTTGAAGCCATCTGATCTGTATTTTGTCACAGTAGTACAAACTAATACACCAATGTTCAACCCTTCAGTGTATTGTTCTCTTTCACGGCAAATGTGAAATGATGTGTTGATATGGAAATGCAATGCTGAGCTACTACCTGGGGGACAGAAGCCCTGGAGAGCCCCTAGATCTGCAGCAGACTTTAGATGAGGGATAAATGAATCATTGTTGTCCAAAGATGCTGAGATTTTGGGGATTTGTTACTGCAGGAAAGCCTAGCTTATAGGATTAAAACAGAAGTCTATCTCTAGAGCCTAATGCCAAATTTAGCACATGTAAGACCTTAATTAATAAATGGAGTGGAAAGGACAAAGGAATGAAGAGAGACCAGTGAAAACAGAAACAAGCAGAAAAAGAAAAACAAAAAACCTCAGAAACTCAGAAGGGCATTTCCTTATGTTTGTGTGTTGAAGTGTTGGAGTCTGATATGGTTTTGCTATATCCCCACCCAAATCTCATCTTGAATTCCCACGTGTTGTGGGAGGGATCTGGTGGGAGGTAATTGAATCATAGGGGCGGTTCTTTCCCATATTGTTCTCGTGATAGTGAATAAGTCTCGCAAGATCTGATAGTTTTAAAAAGAGGAGTTTCCCTGCACAAATTCTCTTGTCTGCTGCCATGTGAGATGTGCCTTTCACCTTCCACCATGATTGTGAGGCCTCCCCAGCCACGTGGAACTATAAGTCCAATAAAACTCTTTCTTTTGTAAATACCTAGTCTCAGATATGTCTTTATCAGCAGCATGAAAATGGACTAATACAGTAAATTGGTACCAGTAGAGTGGGGTAATGTTGAAAAGATACCTGAAAATGTGGAAGTGACTTTGGGGACTGCTGAAAAGATACCCAAAAATGTGAAACTGGGTAACAGGCAGAGGTTGGAACAGTTTGGAGGGCTCAGAAGAAGACAGGAAAATGTGGGAAAGTTTGGAACTTCCTGGAGACTTGTTGAATGGCTTTGCCCAAAATGCTGATAGCAACATGGACAATAAAGTCTAGGCTGAGGTGGTCTCAGATGGAGGTGAGGAACTTGTTGGGAATGGAGCAAAGGTGATGCTTGTTATGTTTTAGCAAAGAGACTGGCAGAATTTTGCCCCTGCCCTATAGATCTGTGGAACTTTGGACTTGAGAGAGATGATTTAGGGTATCTGGCGGAAGAAATTTCTAAGCGGCAAAGCATTCAAGATATTACCTGGGTGCTGTTAAAGGCACTCAGTTTTATATGGGAAGCAGAGCATAGAAAGTTGGAAAATTTGCAGCCTGACATTGTAAATAAAAACCCATTTTCTGAGGAGAAATTGAAGCTGGCTGAAGAAATTTGCATAAGTAATGAGGAGCCGAATATTAATCCCCAAGACAATGGAGAAACTGTCTCCAGAGCATGTCAGAGGTCTTCATGGCAGCCCCTCTCCTCACAGGCCCCAAAGCCTAGGAGAAAATGGTTTCGTGGGCCGGGACCAGGGTCCCTGTGCTGTGTGCAGTCTAGGGACTTGGTGTTCTGAGTTCCAGCCACTCCAGCCATGACTAAAAGGTGCCATGGTATAGCTCAGGTTGTTGCTTCAGAGGGTGGAAGCACCCAGCCTTGGTGGCTTCCACGTGGAGTTGAGCCTGCGGGTGCATAGAAGTCAAGAATTGAGCTTTGGGAACTTCCACCTAGATTTCAGAAGATGTATGGAAACGCCTGGGTGCCCAGGCAAAAGTCTGCTGCATGGATGGGGCCCTCATGGAAAATCCCTACTAGGGCAGTGCAGAAGGGAAATGTGGGGTTGAAGCCCCCACACAGAGTCCCTACTTGGGTACCACCTAGTGGAGCTGTGAGAAGAGGGCCACCATACTCCAGACCCCAGAGTGGTAGATCCATTGACAACTTGCACTGTGAGCCTGGAAAAGGTGCAGACATTCAATGCCAGTCTTTGAAAGCAGCCAGGAGGAAGGCTGTACCCTGCAGAGGCACAGGGGAGGAGCTGCCCAAGACCATGGAAACCCATCCCTTGAATCAGCGTGACATGGATGTGAGATGTGGAGTCAAAGTAGATCATTTTGGAGCTTTAAGATTTGACTGCCCTGCTGGATTTCAGACTTGCATGGGGCCTGTAGCCCTTTTGTTTTGGCCAATGTCTCTCATTTAGAATGGGTGTATTTATTCAATGCCTGTACCCCCATTGTATCCAGGAAGTAACTAACTTGCTTTTTTTTTTTTCAGATTGTATTTATTTATTTATTTATTTTAGAAAGAGTCTCACTCTGTCACCCAGGCTGGAGTGCTGTGGTGCTGTCTCTACTCACTGCAACTTCTGCCTCCTGGATTCAAGCAATTCTCCTGCCTCAGCCTCCTAGTAGCTGGGACTACAGGCTTGCACCACCATGCCTGGCCAATTTTTGTATTTTTAGTAGAGATGGGGTTTCATCATGTTGGCCAGGCTGGTCTTGAACTCCTGACTTCAAGTGATCTATCCAACTCAGCCTCCCAAAATGCTGGGATTACAGGCATGAACCACTGTGCCTGCCCAATTAACTTGCTTTTGATTTTACAGGCTCATAGGTGGAAGGGACTTGCTTTGTCTTGAATGAGACTCTGGACTGTGGACTTTTGAGTTAATGCTGAAATGAGTTAAGACTTTGGGGGACTGTTGGGAAGGCATGATTGGTTTTGAAATGTGAGGACATGAGATTTGGGAGGGGCCAGAAGCAGAATGATATGGTTTGGTTGTGTCCCCACCAAAATCTCATCTTGAATTTCCATGTGTTGTGGGAGGGATCTGGTGGCAGGTAATTGAATCGTTAGGGCAGGGCTTTCCCAGGCTGTTCTTGTGATCTTGTGTATAAGTCTCACGAGATCTGATGGTTATTATAAGGGAGAGTTTTCCTGCACAAGCTCTCTCTTTGCCTGCTGCCATTCACGTAAGATGTGACTTTCTCTTCCTTGCCTTCCACCATGATTGTAAGGCTTCCCCAGCCATGTAGAACTGCAATTAAACCTTTTTCTTTTGTAAATTGCCCAGTCTTGGGCATGTCTTTATTAGCACTGTGAAATGGACTAATGCAAAGTCTTTGCTTTGGCTGACTAGTTTAGTAGTAAATAATCTTTTATATTTCTATAGCATTTACCAAAGACTTGCACACCTATTACTCTGTGTGATCCTATGCACCATTCTTAGAGCCATGTACCTAGGGGAACTGAGTCTCAAAAGTGTTACATGGTGGCAGAGTGAGAACTCAAAGCCTGGTCTCTTGACTCCTGGTTCAGGGCTCTGTCCATTGTCCCTTAATGTCAAATAAGGCCAAAATTGTGGACTGTTGTGGAATAGGCTGTCATCAATCAGCAGGGGTCCTGGCCACAGTGCACCTGTCTCTGTGCCAAGCTAGCTTGCCCCTTGGCAAGAGAGGTTAGAACACATGTTCTAATAATGGAAATACTGGGATTCATGCCAAAGGATGAACGATGTCAACACACACACACACACTCACACTCTCTCTCTCTCTCTCATGTATTTATATATAGTTCTACATAAATTCCAGCAATATGCAAGTTCCTTAATGTGCACACATGTATAGACATACTCCCATACTGATACACATTTAAATACTTTTTTACTTATTCACGTGTGTTAATATGCACACACATTCACATGCGCATGCATGTACACACATGTAAATGTGCTGACTCAAATGCTGATACATACTTAAACATCTCTTTTTCTATTCACAAATATCCATATACAAATACCCAAAGAAAAGAATACACTTCATGCACATTAGTTCTTAAGTACTTTTACATCTCCTGCACATATGAAAACTCACGGATACATATGTATTCACACATACAGATTTCCACATGTACATATATAAACACAGAAATACACATACGTATGTTCGTACCTATATATGATCATACACATTCTCTTTGAGGTTACATGTCTACGTATGTTCAAATTAGCATCACATATATACATGTCTATGTATACAACTGCACAATCCCACAATATACACCTACACATACATACTACACAGATCCATAGATGCTGCAGTGCACACACTTATGCACATGTGTCCAGATGAGCTAGCTTTTTTCATCTGAGTTTTAGCTCTTTGTGGACTACCAGAGGGGCTGCTCTAGATCAGGACTCTCTTTCCTCTTTTCCTTTGTGTATTTCTTTCTTTTACTTTTTCTTTCCTTTTTTTTTTTTTTTTTTTTTTAAGAAACGGTCTCACTCTGTTGCCCAGGCTGGAGTGCAGTGGCACAATCACAGCTCATTGCACCCTTGACCTCCTAAAGCTCAGGTGATCCTCCTGCCTTAGCCCCTGCTCCTTGAGTAGCTGGGACTACAGGCATATGCCACCACACCTAGCTAATCTTTTTTTTTTTCTTTTTAGTAGAGACAGGGTTTCACCATTTGCCCAGGTTGGTCTTGAACTCCTGGGCTCAAGCAATCTGCCCATCTCAGCCTCTCAAAGTGCTGGCATTATAGGTATGAGCCACTATGCATGGCCTCTCTTGTACATTTCTGTTTCAACTTCTACCTTCCTCTTGCTGCACAGACTCAAAGAGAGTCCTGGAAAAGGTTAGATAAAGGACAGGCAGTCTCAGCCCTTCCCTTGTCAGGACTGGATAGAGACCCCTGTTGCTTTGCTGGCTGCCTCTCTGTTCTCAGGTCTGTTAGCTTCGGTGAGTAAAGCCAGATCCTGGGAGGCAGGCAGTTAGGCCTGGGGACTCCAGCTGTTTATAGAGCTGCTATGCACTCCTGCTGTTTCTGGAGAACAAACACAGCCTGGAAAGTTTCTGACACCAGGACTATGTCCATATTACCTTGGACCCATGGTGCACAACCAGCTCTTTGTGGGGTTGGAGAGGCAGATTCTGGGCTGGAAGTCAGGGAGCTTAGGCTGACTGTGCCACTAATTAGCTGTGTGTCCATGGGCAAGTGTAATCCTCTCTCTGGCCTCCAGCTTCTTTTATTTTTATTTTTTCTTTCCACCTAGATTTCAGAGGAGGCCTCCAGTTTCTAAGTCTGTTCAAGCTAAAGTTCTCTTTTGCTCTAATTCTCTGTGATGAAAGGGGACAACCAAGGGGTGGGTAGTCCCAAACATCCAGGAATTAAATATTAACATTTGGCTAAGGAGATCACGCACTGAGTTGAAGTTCTACCTTTGCTACTTATTAGCTGTGTGTCCTTAGGAAAATAACCTAACTTTTCTGATCCTCAGCTTTCTCATCTGTGAACTGGAGATAACCCTTCCCACTGTATGGGGGTTGTTATCAAGCCTAAATTAGGTGACAGATACCAAAGTGGTCTGTTCTCTGCCCGATACGTAGTAGCATATAATAAGTTCTTCAAGAACAAGTGTTTTTCTTGTTATTATACTAATACCAGTTTCCTAAAGACACTCTGAGTGATAAGGAAAGAGGCTTGAATGGGAAAGTGGCCCGAACGTTTTGGTTGTTGGAATCTAGAAGGGAAAGAAGCTGAAGGGAGGGGAATCTTTGATCACTGCAGAGAGCAACAGACTTGTTTCTTTCACACCTATTTCATGCTGTGCGACTTTGCTCAAATGACCTTACCATTCTAACCACCCGATCTCTCTCCAGAAAATAGAGAGCTGAACTAGGCAATTTCTTATTTTTTTTTTTTTTTTTTTTTTAGATCTGAGACTTTTCCCCCTATAGCGTCTGCAAAGTAAGTTAAACACACAAATAATTAAGAAGCTAGTGGAAAAAAAAATCACAGTACATAAGTCTTCATTTAACATCATCGATAGGTTATTAGGAACAGAGTTTAAGTGAAATGACATTTGGCAGTTTATTGAATAATGTTGTTTTGTTATAATGTTGATGAGAAATAAAATTGTTTTAGTCATTTTGTTGAAAGTTGCAGATTCTAAGAACCTATTGGTGATGTTAAATGAAATCTTATTATATTATGAAATGTGCAAGCTTGGAAATAGTACCCCCTGCCCTACTTGGGATTAACTTTAATAAATAGGGAGAAAACTATGTCATTTGTGGTCTACTCTCAAGGCAGCACATCATAGCTGATCCTTCATTTCCTGTCTGAAGATTATTTATTTCTTCTCTGGGGGGCCATCTCCTCTGGGGTCGTCTTGTTGATGATCTCCATTATTGTTAGTTACTATTTTCTCTTGAGGGGAGCTGGGCATGGCATGCTATTGGGTTGGATTTCCACTTTTGATAGCACTTAGACTGTTGCTTATGTGTACTTTGTAGGTCCTGGTCCTCCAAGTTTTTTAGTCTGTGCTCTTTGAAGTTACAGCAGTGTGGCACAGAACAAACACTTATCTATGGGATATGAGAACTGGATCTTAATCCTTGCACAGTCACTAACTAGCTTTGTGATATGATCTGTACAAATCTCCATTTTCTCAGCTGTACAATGGGGAACATAGTATGCCTACTTTACAGAGTGATTGTAAGACTAAACATTTGGTGAAGGAATCACATGAGAGAGTGAATGTAAAAATGTGCTGAAAATTATAAATGGCATGTAACAATAGCTGGTATCATTGCATGTGCACTTTGTGTCAGGCACTGCGCTTTGCACTTCCCATGCTTTATCTCTTAATACTCACAGCAGGCCACACGGTGGATGCTATGGGCATCCCTATTTTCAACAGGTGAGAAAGCCAACTTAAATACCTTGGCCAAGATCACAGAGCTGAGCCTCAAATTTTATCTGGGTATTGAAGACTGTATTTAATTACTCTGCTGCACTGTTTCTGTAGAAAGCAAAATGCAGCAGAAGTGAAGTCTGAAAAGGTAGTCAGAAGATGTGGGGTGGGAAGTAGGGGGTGAGGGTTGTGGGGGTAGGGGTGGAGAGGGGAGGAGGAAGAAACCAAGCCTCAGAGAAGTCTAAGGATTGCTCAAGATTGCACAGCAAATCATCAATGATAATGTTGGGGCTTCAGTGTCCAGAGTCTCTATCATCATTACCATCATAAAAAATGTTTAGTGAACATTTACAAAGCAGGTACAATGAAAAGCATTTTTCTAGGCTGGTGGCTCATGCCTGTAATCCCAGCACTTTGGGACGGTGAGGTGGGTGGATCACATGAGGCCAGGAGTTCGAGACCAGCCTGGATGACATGGCGAAACCCCGTCTCTACTAAAAATACAAAAATTAGCTGGGCCTGGTGGTGCATGTATGTAATCCCAGCTACTTGGGAGGCTGAGGCACAAGAATCACTTGAATCCGGGAGGCAGAGGTTGCAGTGAGTAGAGATCACGCCACTGCACTCCAGGCTGGGCTACAGAGTGAAACTCTGTCTTAAAACAAAACAAAACAAAAAACCATTTTTCTCACACATAATAACTTAATGATATCAGTATGTTAATTACCATTGGGATTTTACAGATGAAGAAACTGAGGCTTAAAGACATGAAGCAAATAAGCTCCTCACAGATAGTGAGTGAGCTCAGTGTATGTGACTCCAGAGCTGAGCTTTTAACCACTACACGAAGCAGGGGTACATCTTTCTTTTTTAGGAATCTGTATGAAGAAATTAGGTCGCTGTTGGTCATTATAGGGAAATGAGTGCAGATATATGCACCTATCTTCAAATAGCCAGGTCCTTTACAGATCCAGGTAGTCCACTTCCTGACTTGGCTTGATAACCATTTACCATTGAGGAAAAAGAGTGGCAATGTCAACACTCACCGTACAGATTATGATTAATACAAATGTCAACATGCTTCTGATCTCGGAGGAGGGGAAGAAAAGCACAGGGGCTCATTAAGAGTGCTTTTAAGACATCCATTCAAAGGTGAAAAGAACTTGGCTATTTATTTGACCTGGATACCCAGTGAAAAGCACCCATGTTTGTTCCTAGCTAGCAAGTGGGGCAATCTCCATTTGGAGATAAGAGGCCTGTTACTTTAGGGAGTTTCACCATTTGTCCTCTGAATGTGGGCACAGTCTTCTTGACCATGTTAAGACAGGCCTGTTTGCAAAAGGAGAGCTTTTAGACCGTTTGCAACCTCACCTACAGAACTCGGTGATTTTTGCCAGTCTGGGACTGAAAGGTTGGATGTAATCTCCATAAATGCTTAGGACCAAATACTGGTTTTAATTGATAAGCAATATAATTGATTTGGTTTATTTATTTAAAAAGCTGTTGACTCTCTGTTATTGAATCACTGTGCTAGCTGCTGAGGTTCCCGCAGGAAATGAGATGAGATACCAGTCCGCAAAGAACTTACAGTACAGTGACAGGAGGGACACATAAGCAGGCTGGTACAGTGGTAATTGTAAGTGGCAAGTGCTGTTGTGGAAATTGTAAAATGTGTTAAGAGAATGGACAGAACGGACTCATCCCAGACATGGGTGAAGTGCACACACGAACTCACACACATGTACACACATGTTAGAGTGGGGAGGCTTTCTATGGGAATAATTTTAAGCTGAGTCTTAAAGGAGAATAGGAACTGGCAAGGGAAAGAAGCCTGGAGCGTGTGCTCTGGGCAGTGGCCTAGCAGCAATCCCCAGGAACCTGTAAAGCAGGGAGTGAGAGACAACCTGGATGGAGAAATGTAAGCAATCGGTGCAGCTAGATGGTGCAGCTAACGGGAGAGGGAAGAGATGAAACGGTGAATCATAGGGAGCCTCCTCATCTTTGTAAAAGAATTTGGGTTTAACGTTGAGGGTGATGGGGAGCCATAGGAAGGGTTTAAATCGGGGCAGTGCTGTGGTTAGATTTGTATTTTGGAAAGGCCAGTGTGGGAAAAAGTAGACTGGAAAGGGGCCAGCTGGAAGCCAATGAGAACCCTTTGCAGTCATGTAAGCAAGCCACGATGGAAGCCTGGACTAGATTAGGGGCAGGTGGATGCTCAGAAATGGATAGGTTACAGTTAACTGTAGGCTGCCCTGATTATTTTTTCACAAGCTAGATCACTTCCTTAACATAAGTACAATTTGTTTTTCTGTTGAAAAACAAAAAAAGGCTGAGAAATGTTTTAAAGTATCATTACATTTATTTATAATTATTAATGTAATATTCATCCCTTGCAGAAATTTGAAAAATATGTAAATACCATGGGAAGAAAATAAAAATTATTAATAAGTTTATAATTCAGAGATAATCACAGTTCCAATTTTGGTATCTTTTTTTAGCCCTTTCTTCTAGTGTAATTGATTTATTTTAAACTTTTTTACTGTGAAAAGTTTTAAATGTATTCAACAGTAGAGGAAATATACAATTAACCCAAAATACCCATTTCAGCTTCTATAACCAGCAGTCTTCTGCCATTCTGCAGTTGAATATTAAAGTTAAAAACAGGTCTTCACATTTTCTTTTACTCTAAACATTTGACTTGTTGGATAATTTTGTTTCTGTAATCCTCGGTGTTTGGCAGGTGCTTGCCCTGCTAGCTCTTTAACCATTTTCAGATGTTATATCTTTACTGAAAACATTTAGTGTGACAGTAAAGACATCTGAGCCTCATGGTGTACCACTGGAGACTTGAAAAAACCCAGCTGATTTCCCACCTCCTTGGTGGAGACCAATGCAGAGGATAAATATTTCATGGAGAGATATCCCCAGCAGGAACTAACAGCTTGTGTTTTGACTTACTCACCATGGTTGTCTCAGCAATGGAACCAAAGCTGTTGATGAAAATGTTGCAGCTCACATTCACTGGGGGACCTGCCAACCAAGAGAGATTCCTGCTTAGTCCCATGGCCATGGAAGAACCCACAGGATAGGACCCATTCCTAGAACACTGACTTCTGGAATAGATTGCCCTTGGTGGAGGAGATCCTTGCTTGCTCTCTACCCCACCCCCACTTGGAATTCCCAGCCACCATTTAACATCTCTATGCCAGATTTCCTGGTCCCCAAGTGAGCACCAGGTACAGAACACCAGAGGCTGAGCTGAGATGTACTTTCATTAACACAGGATGATTCATCATCCTGCCATATGGTTGAAATTCCTTTCCCAAGTCCCATCGGCTGCCTTCTAATTTGTGTCTGAAATATATTTATGGCTACAACATTTGGAGGCCATCTTGGGAATCACGAGGAAGAACAAGTTCCTTGCCTTGAACTCATGAACCAAGAATGATTGTCTGAAAGGCATTGATGGGAATTACCAGCTGAGGAATCCAGAAGGAACCTCAGGGGAAGTCTACAGACTTTGTTAAATACTTTCTGAGCAAGTTTTTTGAATCCTACTACAAAGTGTAGGAAAGAAATGGAGGATTATTCACTGCTTTGCTATCTCATTGCTAGAGGAAATGTTGTCTCATTGAAGCCCAATCTCTTCACTTTATACTATTAATTATAGCAGTTGCCATTTACTAAACATTACAGGGGTTACTGCTGTGCTGAGAGTATTATTAACATCATTTCATTTCATTTCATCCTCTCAACAACTCCAGGAGAAGGTATGGTTATTACCTTCATTTCACAGGTGAGAAAACAGAGGCTCAGAGACGTTATTTGTTCATGGTTACATAACTAGTAAATGGGTGAGCCAGAGTTTGGGTTCAGATTTGTCTAACTCCAAGGGTGCTCATCTTAATGGCTATTCTGTAGGAAACAGGTTGAGAGGAAGGAAGGGGTATACTCATAGTCACACAGACAGTGGCAGAGTCCAGAATTTTCAGCACTGGGTTTCCAAATAAGCTGACATAAAATAACCAAAGGGAAATGCAAGACCATGGGTAAGAGTGGTAAAAGCATCAGGAGTCCAAGTGAGAGAGGTTCGGGAGAATGAAGCTGGAAAGACCTCAGAAAGATGATGACCTGGAGGTGACTTTGAAGATGAACAGGACTTGGATAAAAGGTCATATCCTTTCACATGAAGATTGTAATTTACAATTTGTGATTTTCTTTTCAGATTCACTTTCTTGATTCCCATGAGGTACTGAGGTAGGCAGGGCAGAATGCTTGTTCCTACTTGACAAAGGTAGCACCAAGAGTTTTGGTAACTCACCCAGTCTCATTCAACTAACAAGTGGTAGAACCAGGACTTGAACCAAAGTTTTCTGATCGTGGAAAGAAGAAAGTAGATATGTCCTTATGCCCTCTAGCACCCATTGCATTCTGTCCCTCTTGAAAAAGTAGCCTAGGCATTTTGCTCAAACTAAGCTAAGATCAGAAGTCTTGGCATATAGGAGAGGACTTAGTCTTGGGGTGAGAATCTATGTTTTTCCTTCAAGGGATTATCAGGACCTCTGGGTTTTAGGCATAACTCCAGCACTCACTGGTTGTTTGACCTTGGCAATGCCCTTTCTCTGTCCTGAGTCTCAATTTCCTCATGAATCTGGAGAGAGAGTAGCTCTTGTTCTAGGTAGTCATTCTCAGCTTCAGTGGTTTGGAATTCCTTTATAGAAGCTATCCATTTGCATTTCAGGGTTATAAGATTTCAGGGCTGGAAGGTTTCTTAAAGGTCACCTCATCAATTTCTTCCCAAACTGTAGTGCAGACAGGGTTATCTGCAGGAGAATCATCTGGGAACTTGTTAAATTACAGATTCTTTGGCCCAACCCCACACTCAGTGAAACCAAATCTCTGGAGGTTAGCCCAAGAGTCTAGTGTTCAGAGAGCTACCTGGATGAGTCTCATGCACAGCCAGGTTTAGGGACCACTGCTGTGGACCAACTACCCATTCAAGGCTGAGTGCCTGAATACTTCCAGCAGTGGGAAACTCATTTTGTCTTGAGCAACCCTTTCCATAGTTGGAGAGCTCTGTCTGCTAAATACATTTTTCCAATTGCTGAACGGAGTCTGCCTCCTTGTCACTTCCACCTGAACAAAGGTCAGGTGGAGAAAACCTGAATGGTCAGAATTTTCTCCTTCATGTAGACTCAGACCTGTTTTTTTTTGTTTTTTTGTTTTTTGTTTTTTGCCTCACACCATTAAGATACCCCAAGGAGTTACTGCCTATGCCTTGGAATGACATGCACAGAGTTCTCACCCAGTCCCTGCAAGTGTCTGGCACTGTGACTTCCATATAAATTAGATTTTGATTTATATGTGTGAGGGGGTGCAGGCCAAAAGGATCCTATGGGGAGGTGCGTTTCATTGAAATAAATCTGAAACTAAATTATCTTCAAGAAAATTACAATCCAGCTGCCTTTGGCAGCAGGATAATGTATATATTTCATTAAATATTAAAATTTCATTTTGCTATTGTGTATGTGTTTGCATTGGGCTATGCTCCTGATCTTAGGAGCCATTATAATACACAAAATCATACGGAAGACACAAATAGCAGAGGGGGAATGGCCTAGTTCTGCTGGGTCATTTTACAGATGCAGAAACAGAGGCCGAGATACAGTAAGTGACTCAAGTGGGGTCATGCCTGCTGGGTAAGTTAGAGGGAGAACTGGAATGCTGTCTTAGTGCCCCTTTATTTCCATGTCACAGTTTCTTTGCCATTGCACTCTGCAGACTGTGGTTGCTGTTCCTTGCTACCTGTGTTTTCACGAGGGGCAGGAGCAGGGAATATTTCTAGCACTTAAGGCAGCTGCTGAGTGATGGATCCCTTCGCAGAGTTTTTAAACAATGCAGCCCTCTTTCTTTCAGGTTGGAGTCACAAGGGGCCTGATCCTCAATGGCCTTTTGAGGAGCTCTTTGGTTTGTATGGGGTTTTGGGGAATCTGATTTGTGTCTGGGTGGAAGCACGAACAGCATCAAAGGGCTCAGGGCAGAAAATCCTCTTGGAAATTTTTCGGGCCTCAGCACAAAAGAGGGCAGAGAAAACTTCTCAGCTCCTGCGGTGAGGCTCCAGGAAGCTGCACCTCATTCCCAGTCAGGTGGGGGGCCGGAGGGGTTAAGGCTAGTGCAGTGTTGGGAGAGGCCTAAAAGATGATCCAGTTCTGTGGATATTGGGCCCAAGGTTCTCAGAGTGGGAAGGTTGGAAGGGCCCTGATTCAGTGGTCAGGGCAAAATTTTATTTCTTAAAAATGTCCATTGCTAAGTAAGTGAATAAGTAAAGTACATAAATAAAGGAGCAAATAAATAAATAAATAAATACTGTTAGACAAAGAATTAAGTTAGAGTAACTGGGTTAAAGTCTCTGGTCTTGACAGCATGACTTGAAAAAGTCACTTAACTGTTCTAAGCCCTAGCATATTTGTGGGCTTATTTATTTATTCATTCACTCATTCATTTGTGAAGGCTTTTCTATGTGTCAAGTACAGTGGCATGCACAAAGAATAGCTAACACGTAAACCCCGGATGCACCCACATTCAACACATGAATGAGTTCCTCCTTTCTCAGGAAAGCAAGACCATGCCGCCTCTACTCAGGATGGAGTTCTGAGAGAGCCCACCAGGGGGCGCGGTGGACCGGGATGCCTAAAAACAGCGAGGGACAGAGGATGCAACCTGGTTGCCAAGGGCCCTAACCGGTTCTTGAAAGTGTTGGATTTGGCCAACGGTGTTTTTAAAAGAGGTGATTTAGTTGTCAGTTTGCAAGATTTCAGAGAAAACCTTAGACTTAAGTCTTTTCTTGGAAGGCCTGACTGTACAGGGTCTGCATTCCTGCCTGACAGCCATCAACAAGAGCCGAGAAGTGGCTGCCCTTAGATGAGCCCCGTGTTTTCGGGTTTTATTTTCTTCTCTCCATCCTGCTTCATTAATATACTATAGTTGTCTTGCCCCTCTAGGTATTTGAGACTGTGACCCTGGTGAAGGCCTGAGCTGAGTGTGCTGGGGCAGCAACCTTGTTCTTGACCTACCTATCCTTGGGGTAACCAAGGTTATGCTCACAATGCTGGAAGCTATGGCCTCAGGAGCAAGGTCCACGGGGGGAATGAAGGAGCCTCGAGGTAAACGGGTGGAGAGTGGGCCCAAACAGAGACCTGGGTGCATCTCCCAGAACGTTTTCTATTTGCAGAGCTGTGCAGAGCCAGCACTCTGAGAAGGGGACTTGAAAGCGGGAGACAAAGGGAGCAAATATTAGGAAGCTGTTACCAGCTGTCACATACCTTGTTTGGTCTTGGACTTGAGCCAAAAGGAACAGTGAGGAAGGGCACCTGAAATCAAGGCTTGTCTAGGAGGCTGACTGCAGGTCCTTGGAATAAGATTTTTGCAAGGGTGCCGGGAGGAAGGTCAGAGTTTATAGGCTCCCGAGGAAGTCCTTAAGATTGCACCTGCTGGATTCTGCTCGGCAGTCTGAGATAGCTGCAACCTCCTAAGGCATCAGTAAACAAAGGGAACTAGTTCTCTTGGTTATAGACATTGATTAAGTTCCCAAAGGATTATGAGAGGTAAAAAAATCCGTTTCAGATCACCTGGAGTAGAATTTGTAAATTGGCCACCCACAGGGCATATGTGGGTCACAAACACATTTTGTTTTAGGAATTAGGAGTTCTCACATAGATCTTGATATCTGGCTTTTCTTGGAATACTTGATACTCTGGTAACATGGGGCCTACATTTCTGAAGGGCAGCTGCAGGCTGGGGCTAAGGAGAGGCTGACCCTGTAGCGGAGCCTGTACCTCTATTTCTTCATAGTCTCTACCATTCCCTATTGTCCTACTCTTGGTTTGCCTTACTCATTTATCTACCCAACCCTGGGAGGGATTTGAAATGATGACTCTGATCTAGACTAAACATTTTCAAAATTATTTGTTAGCCCATGGGAAACTTTCAGTTGATGTATTTTTATTGGGAGCCCTTTATCGAAAGTAAAAGGGGAGCTGCTTGGGGAGAAGCAGCGTGGGCTTGCTCATCATGCCCTCTGCTTCTCCTTTGGAGGCACCTGCTGGAAGTCTGAAAGCTCTGTGAAGCATATGCTTAAAGGCTGCTGAAGTATCCAAGTTCATCACTGCACAGATGAAGAAACTGAGGCTCAAAGAAAGGGAGAGGCTCATCATCTAAGCTCAGAGAGTAAGTTTGTGCCTGAGCCCAAACTTGAACCCATTTCTCCATATTCCATGTTTATCCTTCTTCCTATTATACAAGAGGTAGCAGATAGTTTTTAATTCACTTTTGGACTCCTGGAAACCAGAGGTGCTGTTAAATTGAATCCTCTGAGGCTTTTTCTGGGCTTGGTGGGAGAGAAGACAGAATTGATTAAGAATGTCTGCCTTG
Organism: Cacajao melanocephalus; assembly: GCA_963573385.1. NCBI lineage: Eukaryota > Metazoa > Chordata > Mammalia > Primates > Pitheciidae > Cacajao > Cacajao melanocephalus. Next base: position 25,996 of record CAUYLG010071180.1, on the reverse strand, counting down.
GTAGAGGAGAGAGTCGCGGGATTCATATCGTATATTTACCATCTGCGTGTAATACCATTCTGCTTGCTGCTGTAATCTGGGAAAGCATTCCCTGTGGGTCTGGAAGGAACGTTTTCTCTACCTTTAAAATTGGGCCTGATCCTCGCATCATATCCGGAGGTTCTCCCCATTAGCTTATCCAGGAAATCCGAGGGTGACATAGGCTTGGGTGCAGAGCGGGCAGCTTCAGCCTCCTTAGAAGCAGCAAGGCTAAGGAGGAAGAGAGGAAAGCAAAAGGTTACTGATGGCTCTTTCTCTTGCTGTGATCATATCTCAGCTTTGTCCAACCCCTGTAGAAACACAAGAGTGCCCTTTGTGGGAGAAACAGGTAATATGTGTCTTTAGTGAAGAAAGGCCCAGGTTAAATTGTTTACCCAGCCCAAATATCAGCCGGCATGGGATCCTGGCAGGCAGCCAAGTGTCTGATTGATGCTGAGAAGCCACTGACATTTTTAAGGCTTCATCTCTGGGATTTTGAGTAATCACACTTGGCAGCTGGGTCTCCCTGGAAGAGGAGGTTGGAGGGTTAGTCCTTTGGTAGACCTAATCCTGTGTTGGGCACCTGTACTCTCATAGGTCCATGGAGCAACACAGACAGAAGGGGTGTTACAGATCAAGTAATTTACCATTTCCTCAAGGTTTATCTTCAGAATCAAAGTCACCAATTTTTTAAAAAGTTGCTGAAGTCAGATGCATTCTGGAACACAAATTTTATCAGGCATTTTTACCTCAAGTCTCCTCAGAAGCTTTGACAAGCTTATATGCTTATACTTATGGGATCACTGTCTCAAGAAGTGTATACTTCAGAAAATCTCACTTGGGAAATTGAAGCCCAGTTAGCAGAAGGGACTGACATAGGACCCAGAGTAAATCAGTAGTAGCCTACATCATTGTATCAAGGGTTAGGTGATTTGAAATCAAACTGTGGGGATGCTTCACACTGTTTCTGTAATCTCTCCCCCACCCCACGCCCATTCAAGTAAGTGGCTTTCGGGCTTCTTTCACACCACAGTATGAATTACTAATGCTTTAAGAACATGAGCCTCCCTCTGCTAAGCTTTTTTTAAAATTTATTTACTTATTTTTAAGTTTGGGGACATATGTGCAGAATACGCAGGTTTGTTTTACACAGGTATACATATGCCACAGTGGTTTGCTGCATCTATCAACTCATCATCTAGGTATTAAGCCCCGTTTGCCTTAGGTATTTGTCCTAATGCTCTATCTCCCCTTGCTCCCCAACTCCCAACAGGCCCTGGTGTGTGATGGAGGGAGGGCCCTGTGTCCATGTGTTCTCATTGTTCAACTCCCACTTATGAGTGAGAACACACGGTGTTTGGTTTTCTGTTCCTGTGTTAGTTTTCTGAGCATGATGGCTTCCAGCTTCAACCATGTCCCTGCAAAGAACATGAACTCATACTCATCCTTTTTTATGGCTGCGGAAGTATTCCATGGTGTATATGTACCACATTTTCTTTAGATTATCTAGTCTATCATCGATGGGCATCTGGGGTGGTTCCAAGTCTTTGCTATTGTGGACAGGCCTGCAATAAATATACATGTGCATGTGTCTTTATAGTACAGTGATTTATAATCCTTTGGGCACATACTCAGTAATGGGATTGCTGGGCCAAATGATATTTCTGGTTCTAGATCCTTGAGGAATTGCCACACCAAGCTCTTAAAGCATATAGATTTCAATAAGAGTCAGCGTTGGGGGCTCAAGGGTTGAAGAACACTAATTTGGGTTGCTTTGGACAATTGAGGTTTGCTGGTACTGAAATTATATCCAGGAGATAGATAGCTAGGAGCCATGAGCAGCACTGACATGTGCTTGTGGGGCTGGACTGTTGGAGGAAATGCATAGAGGGGTGTGTGTGTGTGTGTGTGTGTGTGTGTGTGTGTGTGTGTAAGGTGGAAGCTTCTGTCACCTAGTCAAGCAGCACATAATATTCCCCAAGGATTTGTACTCAACTTGTCTTGTTCTTCCTCTCAGCTTCTTTTCTGGTCTCATCAGTTGTAACTGTTTAAGCAATCAGTTAATAATGGATAACTCTCAAATCTGTCACCACACTGGCCTCTTTCTTAAAACCCCCTTCCTCATTTGCAAACACCTGAGGGACACATTTATCTCAGTGTTCTGCTTGTGTCTCAAATATATCCCCCAAACTGAACACTACAGCTTCCTTCCTAGACTTGTCCTCCAGATCTGTTTTTCCAGATGACGTCAATATGCTTCCACTCTCTAGGATTAGAAGCCTCAGAGCCATCTTGTCATCTTGTCTCCTCGCTCCCCCATGCCCCCATCCCCCACAAGCTCACTCATCAGGTGCTGATGCAGTTATCTGAGTTTGTGTTTTAAGAGCAGGAATCATGGTGGTTTTATTTATTATTTGTTTGTTTGTTCTTTCATTCCCCACTGTGTCTACCATGGTGTTTCATACTTAATTGGTACTCTGTAATTGCACAGTGAATGAATGAATGAATAATGTGCTACTTTAATTAATCAAATATCCTGGCTAGTAAAAATTGTTCATAAATATTTATACGTGGATTAACAATTTTAAAATAATTAGACTATTATACACAGTAATGGAAAATACTGAAAGCAATCTGGTATTGCTTTGAAGATTCAGAAGGTAGTTAGGAGTATTTAGACACTCTTGCTTAATAATCTGAAGATCCTTACTCATACCCTGGGAAGCTAATTTTGATGGACAGGATGAGAAACAAATGCACTAGTTTCTTTGTGTGTGTCTATGGATGTAGGTGAGTTTGTGTGATGTGGGTGGGTTTCTAGGTATGATTGTGTATATGTGTTATGTATACTGATGGATGGTTGTGAATGGATGTATGTGGGGATTAGAGTGTGCATGGGGGTGTTTGCAGATGCATAGAGAATTGGATCACATAGGTTTGTATGTGCAAAATGTGAATTTCTGTGTTCATGTGTATGTATGTTAAGTATGGCACTTAGCATGGGCATTTTTGTGTGTATATGTGAGGTGTATGTATAAATGGGATATAGGGTGTGAATATGTAAAATGCTTCTATAGATTTATGTCTGCAATGTGCATATTGCATGTGTTTTTGAAATGTACTGTGAAATATAATACAGAATAGTGCAAAAGAATGGAAGGAACAGATGATTTGGGATTCATCCTGTCTTAGTCATTTATTAGCTGTGTCACCTTGGAAAAGTTACTTAACCTGTCTGAGCTTTAGTTTTCTTACCTTCCAGGAATTTTTTTTGCACAAGGAATAACTGAGGTAGCACAATTAAAAATACCCAGGACTGTTCTTAGAACACAGTAGGCACTCAATACATTGTTTTTCTCTTGTGGTGTGGTGTGTGTATGTGGTGTGTGTGTGTGTGTGTGTGTGTGTGTTTGTGTGTGTTTGAAGTGGTTTAGAGCAGGTCTGGGGCTGCTCCTTGTCTCACATGGCTTTCTGCTGCACCATGGAGCCCACATGGTTGGAAAGCCCTTCCAGATGCTTCCCATGGCCCACAGTTTTCTCCATTCAGCACCAGACTCATGGCTGCTATGCGGCTCTGATGTGGGCAGAGAGAACCACAGGCATGCAACTAGTGATTTACGACTTTTCTGCTGTTATAATTCACTTCTAGAACCTCTCTAGGAGTGGCAGTTATGACACTTTCATAAGCTACCATACTCCCTTCAGCCCCTCCTCTCTGATAATAAGATTTTGGAACATAGTACTTCCTCCCAGCAGTTCCTGGAGCACAAGCAATCTCTTGCCCTTAGGCCTCTCTCATAAGCCTGAATCCTATTAGGCAGTATAGCGGGAGAATGAATTCGCCCCAAATTATCCCATACCATTTGCTATAAGCATAATATGCCATTTAATACCGGAATCCTCCCCAAAGCTGAAGAGTCGTCTGGTTATTCTAACTTGCATGTCTGCAGTAAGGTATTTGCAGTCTGGTCATCCAGCTGCTGGCTCACTTAAAACCTTGGCACTGAGCTGAAGTGGAAGGAATGAAGACTCTGGGGGGTTAAGTAACTGGCCTCGGGCCACACAGCACTTTAAAGAAAGAAGGAATTAGAACTTAAATTTTCAAGTGTTGACTTGTCCAAATGCTACAACGTATGGGAAAGTCCTCTGCAAATTGTGAAGAGCATAAAATCATGAGAGTTATGCTATTATTACTATTTGTTTCTCAAGCTTGTTCTACCCTGTTATATCCAAGCAAATCAAAACATGTGTCTGAATTCTAGCAATCTGTATATACACTGCTCTGAATTTACCACACTTAAAAACGGAGAAGAAGTGGTTGTGAAGTACCCAATGATCCTCTGTTTTGTCAAGTGATTCACAGTAGCATATTTTGAGAATTTCCAATCCAGCCCCTCCCATATATTATTTACTAGCTGTTTTGTGGTATCACTGTCATAATTTTTGCCCTATTTGTTCAGCACCTCTACTACTATTCACTTAATTATTTTCATTAAATTGCCTCACTTCTTTTAAATTTAGACTTACTGAAAAGGAAACTATGTCTCACTACTCACAAATAGAAAACTAGTATTACTAGCCATAATGGGAGAGAACCGTAACAGCAAATACAATGGCAACAAGACAGAAAGAGAAGAGTTGATGATTCTAGTGATCTGCCGCTTGACAACATTCTGAGCCCAAGGCCTGCTCTAAGTTACAGAGGAAGTCCAGCAAGTGTTGGACAGGCGTTAGAGGCATATTAGCACCTAACAAGACTTCTGGAGATAATAAGGACTGGAAAAGAATTGGCTCGATAATAATTTATTGTTATTGTGTCAATCACTTAAAATCATCCTTGTCCTTCACTGTGTCCTAGGCCAAAAGTTCCCAACTCTTTTCCAAATACAAAGGCTCCATCTTAATGCCAAAGTAGTTATGCCTCCCTCCACTTGATAATCCTTGTACATTTCTGTCTATATTTAGACAGTACAATTTGCACAGGATTATTCAAAACTCCCCCCCTCCACCCTGGTGAATCTGATGTGCTGTGCATCTGTGCAGAGCAAATATGCATCTGGGAGGTCTTTTAGTACCACAGTTCCCAGTTAACTTAAGCATTTGCTTATAGACCATGAGCTGCTGGACAGAGGAGCTGGGAACGAATCTGAGAAATGAAACACTCAATTGTTAAAATTTTATGACCTTATAAAAGTATTTGGAAATTATGCAGTTGTTTTTCAGGGATTACTAAAATATAATGGGTGAATCATACTCAGTTTAGACAAATCTGATTAATGGCAATTTTCAGAGAGAGAGTGAGGTCTTCTGAGACCAAGTTTTCTTTTCCTTACTGAGAAGGCTTATTATAATAGATGCACTGACTATATAAAGCCTTGGACTATTATACACAGAAATGACAAATACTGAAAGCAATCTGGTATTGCTTTGAAGATTCAGAAGGTACTCTAGGACTATTTAGACACTCTTGTTTAATAATCTGAAGATCCTTACTCACATCCTGAAGAGCTAGTTTTGATGGACAGGATGAGGAACAAATGCATTTTAGTTTCTTTGTGTGTGTCTATGGATGTAGGTGAGTTAGTGTGATGTGAGTAGGTTTCTAGGTATGATGTATTATGTATGTTATATATACAAATGGATGGATGTTTATGGATGTATGTGGGGATTAAAGCATGCACTAGACTTTCCACCACTTTCTGGGCAGGAGATTTGGCACACTAAGAGACTTCGGTACTTAAAGGACCTCAGATGTTACACCTAATGACAGAGGCCATGGAAAGCTCCAGGAGTAGAGTTCAATAGGGGGGTTGGAGGCAAAGTTGATCTTATGAAGTGGGGGCTGTATGACCTTCACTGAATCACTTCCCTTGTTGGCTTTTAGTTTCTCCAGTTATACAAGGAGATTAAGATAATCTCTAAGAGCCCTTCCAGCCCTCAGCCATCATTTTATGAGTCTATAATGTCTATAATACTCCCTCTTCTTTTTTTTTTTTCTTTCATACATCTGGTCTGAGGATCCAGATTTGTCTGGACTTCTTTGGGGGAATGGGTTTTTGTGTCTTGGTTCTTTTTCACCTGGTCTCCAGATTTGTTTCTCCAACAGGCCAACATCTTGGAGAATCTCAAGTTTTACTTGGAAGAAAAGCCGGATCAATGTTCAGATTCTCATTCTCCGGTTGCAAAATCAATTGAAAACAAGGAATCAATATAAAGCTGTCAATCTGAATTACAAATGAGCTAGAGTTGGCAGTAAGACTGGTGGAAAATGATTTCAACTACATTTTGCATGGCACCACACCCCCAAGAACCATTCTGGATTAGCAGAAGGGATCCCCCCAAAAGATTCCATCTCTCCAGTTCACTGTGGTTAGAGAAGTCCAGGAGGTCAGGATGGAAAGGGGGAAGGAAAGAAAAGGAGGGGGCAGAAGATGGACTAAAAGGCTGAAAGTAACCAAGGGAAGGACCCATATAGCTGGAGGAGGAAGGAACTTAGATTGAGGACAGGGAGGTGGGAGGTGGGAAGTTGAAGAGGAAGAGAACACTGAAAACGGAGGAGTTTGAGGCCATTGTCAGCACAATAATTGAGGAATTCAATGAGCACAGTGGACAAGTATCCAACTACATTTGATTGGAGGATGAGAAGTCTCCAAGAAGCTTTGTGGAGAAAATGAGTTTTTAAGTAAAACGTGAAGGTTAAGTATGGATGTGGCCTGGAAAAATACGGGAGGAAGAGTGTTTGGGGTAGGAGGACCAGCATGTGTAGTTTAAAAGTGAGACACAACTTGGAGAATTGAAAGAAGAGTTTAGTGTGTGTATGAAGGAGGGAGGGAGAGAAAGAGAATGGGAAATGATGAGAAATGAGAATGAAATACTTGTGGGTAGGGTCTGTCTTGTTCAGTGCCTGGCATGTAGTAGTAATTAAAAATTTGATTTGACTGGCCTTTGCTGTCTAATTGTTTATTGGCCAGTACATAGAATAGTTTAGGTACTTAAGCAATTATAAAAGGCTGCCATCCTGCTTAAGTGGCATAATTGGACTGCTACAGTGGAAGGCAGTATTTGGGGGGAAGGTGGGGATTAATCAGAGAAATTGTCTGAGTTTTATTAATTGTAGCCTGTGTGTGCTTTTAGAAAGACCCAACATTTGCCATTTTCAAGTTGTGCCTTTGGGGGAGAAAGCTTTCTCCTGCCCCATTACCTGTGGGCTGTCTTTTTCTAAATGAAAAAGAAATGGTGGGTGGTGAGGAGAGGTGGGTGTCCTGGGCTTCTGGGAAGAGATGGGGCTGAGCTAGGCTGGCACTCTTGGCTTTCTGGGCTGAGCCAGTTTCCCATCCCTGGCTCTGACCCCAGGGAACTTGGGGCTTGTTGTACAGCCTGGGCCCTGCTAGTCACCCTCAGCTTTGCCTGGGATGCATCATCTGGCCAGCATCTGGCTTCCCCCAGCCAGCTGTGCAATTCTGATTTTATTTGATTGCAGTAAGGGGCTTAGACTGACCAGGGAGTGCTTGACATTTTATTACTGTCACTTCATGATCTGCTAAGCACCCCTGGGAACAGAATGTCACAGTTGGCATGCCCTGAGCCCAATTCACCCCAGAGTCTTATGGAACGAGACACCTCTCCCCCTTCCTGTCCTACCTCCCACTGTTATTACTGCTTCCTATAAGGAACCCTTATCTGAGTAAGAAGCACATATATTTGAACATAATTTTCTTCTTGTAGCAAGGTAAAATCCTGCATTCTTAGAGCTGGACTAAACCTTAAAATCTCATCTGGTTCTGCCTCTACCCCTAAGGAAGTCTGGTCCTCTAGGGATCCCATATACACTATAGCATCAATTCCCATGTTTTCCTCTGGATAGCCTTCCATCCACTAACTTTCCTGCCTTATTGTACGTATTCCCACAAAGCAGGGCCACTTAGAGAAAGGTGAATGAGGTACCCAGCAAAATAGAAGGAGGCACTCAATCCCAGGGTTGCACAAATGCCACCCTGCACTTACAGGGACCAGAGAGTGAGCACTTCCTTAAATTTTGTGTCTCATCTGCTTCACCCCAGTATTAGCCCTGCTACCACATCCTAAATCCCCAAGCCTGATCTACAGGGTAGGATTTCCTGTAGATTATCAAATGTATTCTCCCAATGAGGCGGTCTTTAGCTATCACAGCATCCCACTTTTTTTTTCAAAAAGCTTCTTGTTTTTCTTGTTTGGTGGCAAGAAACATTAATTGAGCACCTGCTGTTCCTAATGTGCACTGTGAATTGCACATTACATATTTTTTCTAATTTTATTCCCCCAACAGCCAAAGAGGTAGGGATGCCCATCCCCGTTTTACAGGTGAGAAAATTGAGGCTTAATCAGTTTTGTGACTTGTGACTTGATATGTCCAACTGTGGCATTCCACACTGTATTTGCTTATATTATGTTGATGTTTTCTTTTTTCTCATCTTTCTTCGCCTTACTCCATGTGCATCTGTGAAGGCTGGAGTCGTGGCAGCCCTAGTCTTTTCTGGTTCAAGCCCAACTTTCAGCTCTATAACCTTCCTTTTTCTCAGAATTGGGGCAATCAAGGTGTTACATAGACAAGACCCTGAAAGCATGATTTTCACAAACGTCTTTTCTGGCTCTTAATAAACATGGTTTTCATGAAGTACAGAGCCTGGCACATAGTCAGAGCTCAATAAATATTTATTAAGTGGATGATCTATACCTAGAATTCCAGAGGAAGCTTAATTTAGCTGTGCAGCATTACTTGGCATCAGTGATACGATTTGACTAGAGTCCAAAGAGTCTTAAACTCTGGCCCTGATACACTCAGTCATCCCCTGGGGAAAATATTTAATGTCCTCAGGGAAAATACAAGGCAGAAAAATAAAAGAAAAAATCATTTCCTTCAGCAGTATTCACACGAGATGTCTTGGACCACTGGCCTAGGTCAAATCTAGGTTTATTTGTACATAAACCCCACATTCCTGCTTCCTTATGTCACTATTTATAATTCTACCACAATCATCTCACTTTGCCCCAGCTGTGCCTATATACCTCACTTGGGAACATTTTTCCATGCCTCTGACCTTCAATGTTATTCTGCAGCCTGGTCCTATGGTGAAAGAATGCTTGGCTTAAGCCTGGGGGCATCAAGTGGCCCTCAGATGAGGTACGATGTGAAGAATCCAGGGAGATTCTTCAGAGGCTTGAATGTTGAAGAACAGGCCTATGGGGTTTACTCTGCCTGAGGGAAAGCTCTTAGCAGGCCTTATGTAATCAGCATGCATCCCACGAGCTGGGCAGAGGCGCAAATGGCTCTCATTCCCTTCAAGGCAGCTTTCTTTTTAATCAGATAAATCTCACTGGAGAAATGTGTCTTTGCAGAGAATGGAGCCCAGGCTTCTGGACAGAAACTTTTGGGAAAAAAGATTTCATTAATTAGCAGGAATTGGTCATTTGAGGTTGCAAAGGCCTGGGAATATAGATTTGAGGAGACATATCAATCTGATAAAAAACAATGAAGACATGATATTAGCTAATGACAGTAATGGCTACTATTCAGTGATACTTTATATATTTCGCTGTATCTAATCTCTTCTCAATACCATGAAGATGACAGCGTTATCCCCATTTTACAGATGAGGAAGCTGACACTTTCATTTTCAGAAAATTTAGCTGAGGTTTTGCAGTTTGCAAGTGGTAACCCCACGAGACAACTGGTCTCTGAAGCCCATGGTATTAATTACTATAATTTATTGACTCTTCCAAGTGATAGTGATTTGCAAAGTCCCTCCGAGGAGCCTCTCTGCTTCATGATATAAATGTTTCCATGACTCTGGAATTACCACTTAGAATTTTGGAGCTCTGGGAATTGGAAAGTATAGGTTGGGAACGATGTAATTGATAACCACTTGCACACATGTACCACTTTCAGTTTTTATGGCACTTCTAAATCCATCACTACATTTGATCCTCATACCAGCCCCAGGACAGCATCTCCATGTCCAGGTGATGACATTCAGGGTCAACTGAAAGGTAGGAGGTCTGCTCAGTCTCAGATGATAGAGCCATAACCTAACTGGAGGGCTCCCGGTCTGGTCTGGGTTATCTTTTGCTTGACTCTTTGGCCATTTCCCAGAACCAATCACGGTATGGACAAAACCTTCTTGACTGTTTATTTCATCAATTCTATCTCACTTTCTCTGTAGTCAACTTGCCTCTTGTTGTACCCTTTTCTCAATTCACTCATCTTGAAAATACTACCTGCCTTTACCAACTGCAGGTGTTTGAATGGGAAAAGGTCACAGTACTTTTACAGATGCTGTAGAAATAAACTTTCATTTCTTGGGTCAAAATTTTTTATTCATTAGGTAATTTTAGATACTGATAATCTAATTTTAGATAGCATTAGTTTATTATTTCATTTGTTTACTTACTTAAGATAATTACAAAGTGTGTATTACACATCAGAGATTGTACTAGGTGTTAGATGAGGCTACAAATAAAATAATAACAACCAGCCCTTATTGAGTGGTTATAAAGTACTGTACCAGGCATTACACCAGAACTTTTATTTGCAATATTTAATCCCCAAAGTAACCCTTTGGCTTGGGTTATAAGTACCTCTGTTTTTCTGATGAGAAAAGTGGGGTTCATAGAGATTAAATAATTTATCCAGGTTCACCTGACCTTACAGACTTCTCTCTTAACTATATTGATGATGAACGTACAATAACCATTGCTTTCCAGGGACTCTCAAACTAGTAGAGGAAAACTTATGTTAGAACACATAAGTGCTTTAATATCCATGCCCATTAGAAAAAACATATCACTTTTCCTTTCCAAGTCTATAGTAGTTCAAACTCATAGTGAAAAAAAGCCAAGTTGCAATGAAACCATAGGAAATGCATCAGCAAAACTATAGTATTTACCCCAGAGAAAACAGAGGTTTCATAGGAGTGGAGCTTGTATGCGTGGTCTTCAAGCATCCAAAGACTATGATTCAAAGGAGAATGCTCAGAAAATAAACAATCCTCACTAGGCACTGAAGAAGAAATGATCTTAAATTGTAGAAAGGGCAATTTGGATTAAAACCTGAAGCTGCCTTTAATAAACTGAGTGACTGGTCTTCAGAAAGTGAGCACTTAACTGTGAGTTGATAGGGTTTAGCTGAAGTGGGTATTTGCATGCAAATGCAGAGTTTTAAGGATGCTCCAGGCCTCTAATAATACTCTCTAAATAGCCTTTGTTGATTCTCCAGAATCCTCTAAGACAGAGTCAGAGCTGCAGCTATGCTCAGCGGGGTGGAACTTCTTTGTTTCACTCAGCGGGTTCCAAAGTCTTGGGCAAGAAGTGAGTAGCAGAGTCATAAAATTATGAGATTTGGTCATCCTGTGCATAAAAAAAAATTCATTGATCATCTGCTATAAATTAATAAATGTATATTATACCCCTGCAAGACAATCATCTCCATTTTATAGATAAGAAAACTGACTCGGAGATTAACTGAGAATAGCAAAGTCTGCTACCAATGACCAAATACTTTCTAGGTTCCATCCACAGTTAGGAACTGTTCCATACAGGCTTTCTAATCTTCCCAACAACTTTATGAAACATCAGGCATTTTCTTTTCTACTTTTCAGATGAGAAAACTGAGACTTGGCAAGATTGACTGACTTGATCAAGGTGACTTAGCGGCAGAACTGATACATAAATCTAACTGAGGTGAAATTTTGGCATAAGTTTTGGAGCAGCTGTTCATATCTGCTGTAACAGCTCACTCAATTCAAATATGCATGGTTTTAAGTTTCTACTCTACTGTGGTTTAGTACAAGCTTCTAGAAGGAATATTTACTTAGGAGAATTAAGGAAAAGTATCAGTGACACCATGTGGGACTTAATGAGATGGAAGGAAGAGTGACGGATCATGAGGAAACAACAAGGCTCTGTGGCCAATGCCCTTTACCCTTTCAGGATAAAGGATCTCTAGGATCCTTGCTGAGGTTTTATTCCGTTCTTGGGATTTCTGTCCTTTTTACCCTGTGCCTTCAAGATCCTCCAGCAGGTCACAACTTTCTAACGCACAGGGGGACCAAAGGGGGCCTGAGTCCCACTGCTTTCTGAGGCTTGTTGCATGTCTCAGAGGCAAAGAGAAGCTGTGGATGCAGAGTCAGAGATTCTGGGTTTGATTTCTACCCATTGCAATTCTTCCTTGTATGAGTTTGGGCAAGTCCTTAACTACATGTAAGCATCAGCTTCCTCATCCATAGAGTGTAGATACTCCTGCTCTAACTTTGAATTACTATTTAAAATCATGAGAAGGAAGGCGTAAGAACTTGTTTTTTTGGCTGAAACAGGGCATGCTCCAGGGTTAAGCACATGAACTCTGGCATCAAATCCAGGCTCTGCCTTTTACTAGCTGTGCAGTCTTGGACAAGTTACTTATTCTGTCTAAATCTTTGTTTCTGCATCTGTAAAATGAGGATGATAGTAGTCGTTGGTCATAAGGTTGTTCTAAAGAAAAAGTATTCTTTTACAACGCTTACTTTGGTGCATGGCACAGTGTAAATGTTCAATACAATTTTTATTGATTCAAAAAGAGTTGGCGGATCTAGGCTTTGTGATGGGGGATGAATATATGAACTTCTAGAGGCTTTTATGCTTTATATTGGAATCTGCAAGGGCCACCTACTCTGACCCTAGAAGGGTATACCACAGCAATTTCAGGTAGTTCTTCTACTATGCTTTTAGCACTTTATATGTTAAGTAGTAAATTAATAGCATTATTTTAGTGTTTCAATCAATAGGATTAAGATGATCTGATGGTAACGGAGTAGTAATTACTGCTGCACAGATGGAAAATGTCCAGTGGCAAAAACTATTTTTCACAAGCTGGCTGGTTGCCTTCTGACCAGATTCTTTCAAACCTTAAAAAAATAACATTTTACTCTGATGATTAAAGCAAAAATTGCACATTGGAAAAATACAATGAGGTTCAAGGAAAGAAATTAAAACCCACCTGGAAGTCTCATTATCTAGATATCTACCTGTTAACATATTGCTACATTTCTTCTAGGTATTGTTTTCCTCTGCAGATCATAATCAGTGTTGTTTCCTCTTTTTTTTTTTGATTGAAGATTCTAAATGAGCATTTTCTATTGCTATTAAACCTTTAGAAACACAATTTTAAATGACTGCATATGGCAGTGTGTGGCTGGCTTATGCAGCCATTTAAAATTAGTATTCATTTTGCTATCCCACAATTGATGGTCATTTACATTATTTTCAATTTTTAGCTATTATAAATTATGCTGGAAAAACCCCCTTGGTCACAAACCTCTGTTCGTGTCCTAGAAGCAAAATTGCTGAGTCAAAGCTAGAAATATTTCTGAGGTAGAAAGGCCATACCAGAGTAAAGGAGCCCCTCCCAACTGCCCAGGACCAGCAACTTGGCTGTCAGTGAAAATTAATTCTTCATAAGGCAGTGTGCTAGGGGCAAGGGCTGAAGGCAACAGTGAGTAAGTAAAAGTTGAAAAGGAGAGAGGTGACTGCTTCCACCTTTTCCCTTTTTCTCCACTGACTCACGTTCCAGTGAAATTGTAGACACTGGAACGTGCTGGAGGGGAGAAGGAGAGCTCTTAGTGACAGATTGTTCAGAAGCCCGACATCGCTTCGTGCTTTGCATTTCCTTTTCTGTTAAATTGCCCTGCATATGTCTTCTGCCTATGTCATATTCATTTTTTTTAATCTCTGAAAGTACTTACATTTTGTAAGCATTCCCTAAATACTCGAAATGGGGGGTAGGACAACGTGGTAGACTCAAATCTGATTCTGCTGTTTGTTAGCTGGTTCTGATTTATTAGCTGTGTGATCTTAGGCAAGTCACTTTACACCTTTAAATCTGTTTCCTTATCAGTAAAATAAGGGTAATAATAGGATGCTTTCTAGAATTGTTGGGCTAAGTAAGAAAATACACGTCAAGTAAGAACTGCAGTGCCAGGCACAGAGAAGCCACCTACTATGTTAGCAATTATTACAAATAAAAATAAGGTTCAAATAATCTGCAGTAAAATCTTATGCCAGCCTAAGTTTAACCTAATCATTCTTAAGAACTTCAGAAAAATATAAAGACTGAAAGGGTCAGAAATGCAGGAAATACCGGATGTGCGTTGTACTTCAAATCTTGGCTAATTTATTATATTCAGTTGTAGGTCCTGCATTTTAAGAGGGACATTAACAGGCTGGAGCAGGTCCAAAAGGGAACAAATTGGGCTGGTAAACAAACTTGAAATTGACCTGTAAGGAATAATAAAAGACTCTGTGGGTGTTTGGCTCAGAGAAGACTTAGGCAGAAGGGATCAGTCTGTTGGGCTGTTGAGAAAAGAGGGACCCAACTTAATAAAATAATGTTCTTGAGTATTTTTATTTTCCAGACACTGAGCTTTGCAAATATTATTTATTTCTCCAAAACACTGTATGAGGTATGTATTTTTGTTCCTATTGTACAGATGATGCAACAAGCACAGAGGCAGAAGTGACTTGGTTGAAAGTTACGTGGTTAATAGGTGGAAGGGTAGGAATGGAGCCAGGTCTTTCTAATTCCATAGTTTGAGTACCTACTACAGCCCACTGACCAGGGAAGGCCTGTAGGACTTTTAAAGAGTAAGGTGGCTGCCTGATAGATGTGAGGAAAGAATATTTAGACCATTAGAGCCACCCAACAAGGGAATAAGCTGTCTAAGTAGATAATGGGCTTCTTGTCACTGGAAGTATTCAAGGAGAGGCTGAACTACTGCTCAGTAGCATGCTGTAAGAATGACAGCTGAGGAGTGGGCTGGAACTGTGACTTTATTACTTACCTGGGTGTTCTTAAAAGTTGGTTAACTTTTCTGAGCCTGTTTCTTCATCTGTAAACTGAGAATATGGCCTAATTTTAGAAGGCTTACAAAAGAAATACAGATAAATTGTTTAGCCAAGAAGCTGGTTTATAGAAGTTGCTCTTTATATGTTAAGTGAAAAATTATCTACAATCTTTCTATTTGCGTCTGTGGCTCTCATTTATTTGGTGACACTGTCTACTCACTTCTTCACTGGGGAAAATTTTAGACTTCTAGAGGTCACCTCCTGGGTGAGTATTTTACTTCACTTCTGCAGTGGCAGGTACATGCTAATTTCTGTCCCCTCAGGCAAATGATAGGTTGGACTTTAAAACAAAGGGAGTAGAATAAACAAAAGGAAAAATGTTTAGACTGAAATGTTAAGTAATAGAAGAGACATTATTGGGAGAAAGGTTAGAACCATGTCATCCTATGGATCAAATATCAGATGGGTTTGAGGAGCCCACTCTATGCCCAGTACTGTGCCATGTGCATTAAAGAGTTCAACCAATTGGAGGCATTGTCTTTGTCTACAAAGGTCTCAAGGCCTGGGATGGGTCAGACATTTTTGAAAAGATTAGCTGATAGGACTGAGTGTCATTTTGTGCTAAATCTTTTGGTTTGGATTTCAGCCCCTGGGCAATCAGGAAAGAGATGCTCAGAGGCAGGGGATGGAGAAGATGACCTTGGAAGGTCTCTTTCTTGCCTGGGATTTTCTCCTTTTGATGATTCCCAGGATACTCTAGCAGGCATAATGCTGTAATGTTGCAGTTGTTGCTCCCTTGGGCAAATTCTCTAGTCATTTCCCCAGGACTTTCCCCAGAGCCTGAGAATATGCTAATAATTCTTGTCCATTATCTGGCCTGGAGGAGGAAGAAGTGGATGATGGCTACACCTCTGAGGGCTCTCTCGGCAGCCTTCCTTCCTGGGCTATGAGAACAAGGAAGCATCCTGCCTCCTCCCAGAGATCCATTCAGGCCTCTGTTCTGTAGACATCAGCCTAGGCTACTATTAACATCAGTCATGGGTCCCATCGGCAGGGACATGGAGTTAACTGCATGAAGAGAAAGCTTGTATTGTTGGAATTCTTGATGTGAGGATCCTTCCTTTTCTTTCAGCGAGGTAAGCAGATTCCAACTGCTTTGGAAAATGTCTTCCTTTCTATCTCCTCTTGTTTTCTCATCCTGTTATCTTTTCTCCTTAACCTTTGCTTCTTCCCTCCTACATTCTTTTCCCCTTCTGATTTCTCTACCTTTTTCTTTTTCTTTCATTTGTTTCTGAATCCTAGGATGATGGTTGAGAGAGATCTTAGAAGTCCTCTAGTACAGCATACTCACCCATTTTACAGATGAGAAGAATGCATTTCCAAGAGAGAAAGAGATTCACAGAGTGAGTCCTTGGTGGAACCCAGAGTAGACCTGAGCTGAGTCCCCGTCCCTATTTATTACTCTGCTTATCTCCACATTTCTCTCCCCTTTGTGGTTGTTGTTTTTTTTTAATTGTTCATTTTATTTCTTGCTCAATACTCTTTCTTCTCTTTGGTTTCTTCTAATCCCCTAATGATAAATGGAAAGGAAATCAGGACTTTGGGTAGAAGAATTGAAGGGGAAGTGTGTTGTCAAGCTCTTCCCATTGCGGCTGTGATTTGGGGTGAGCCCTTCAATTTTCCTCCTCAGAATCTCTATCTACTTTCTTCATCCTTCTCCACCACATCTCTGGGTGGGGGGGGGGGGTTGTCCACTGTCTTTCTCCATATGAAGACTTTGAACTTGAATTGCCAAGGTGCCCTAAAGGGGTCCTAGGTGGGTAAGACCTCTGCCTTAGTCCCTTCATTTACAAACTGGAAATTATCATAGTACTTTCTTCATAGGGTTGCTATGAAGATTAAATAGCTAATATATATCAAGTTTTAAAGAAAGTTTCTGGTGTATAGTAGGTTCTAAATATACGTTATTCATATTTGTTAGTATTATTAATTGTAAATATTATTTGGAGAAATTTCTGTCCATAAGGAGAAGGATTGAGAGTCACAGATGTCATTCTAACATAAGGAGGGAAAAGAAAACTATGAATATAGCTCAGATAGATACTCGGCAAATTACACAAAGGGTGAGTTGATCTCAGTTGTGCTCCACCTGCTGAATGTGTCCCAAATGCACCATCTTTTCTCCAGCTATTTGAATTCAAATTGCAGCCCATGTTTGTGACTCACCCTGAGAAGAAGCTGTTTGGGACTTAAAAGTAAAGTTAGGCCTTCCTCAGAACTGATCCACTTTAAGAAGTCCTTCTGATATTTTCCATTTTCTCCAAGATACTGTCTAAATGATGATAGAGTACCGTATTCTCCAAACCAAAATCACTTGCATATCATCTCATGACTTATGCCCAATTTATGTACTGTTATTTACTTTTAGTTTGATTTTTAGTCTTAAAATTTATCAGTATCTTAATGGAATTGATAAGTTCTGGTTCCTAGTAAAATAAAATAAGAGACAATTATTCTTTACCATGATAGTGTATCTTATACACTACTGGTAGAACTCTGATTTGATTTTAGGGAAAGTTATCATGGTGATAAGAGACTTGGAATTCTCAGTTCTTGTCTGGGCTGGACATTAATTTACTATTGACTTTGGACAAATCTCTTTCCCTCTGGCCACAGTTCCTCCCTGGGAACTGAAGGAATTGGGACATATAATTCTTTCCATCTCTAACTTATTTTTTGTCACGAGTAGGAGTATTTTATGAAATTGCACAGTGAATTGGGTAGGGCTTCAGTCACCCTGATGAGGGTATGTACCATTCATCACATTGTTCTGAGAACCCAATTCTATAATATAACTCTAGCCTTCCATTTTCCAGTGGCATTTTGCTTCCAGCACAATGACTTCTGTGGGAAAACCAACCTCCATTTGTTCAGAAAATTCTTCTAAATACACCAAATAGTTTCAGCCTCTAGGCTGGTTTTTACTTAGAGAAAACACAGTAGCACGGCACTGGTTTGGGTGACTCCAAATGTCTTTCTTTCCTACCTGGTACAGGTTGTCTTCTATTAAGGTGGGCTCTAAGTTTGATTGAATGCCCATGTTCTCTGGCATCCTCTTTATTAAAAAAATTTTTTTTCCAGCTTTTCAAAAGTAGCATATATGATTGTAAAACATTCAAGTATTACAGGAATATTTAATGCAGGAAATAAAAGTTCCCCATGGTCTCATTCTCAAGAGATAATAACAACTATAAACAGTTTTCAGTCCATTTCTGTAGAATTTTTTCCCCATATGAGAACATTAATACATATAAAAGATAAAAATGGGATCCTACTCTACAAACTGTTTTACTGTTTGCCTTCCTTTCTCTCTCCATTCCTTATAGTCATTCATCCTGGCCATTTTTGACTTTTCTGCATGGAATGAGGCTGCCTGCCCATGGTACTAACTGGCCATGTGACTTTGAATGAATCATTTTTTCCTCTCAAGGTTTCAGTTTCCTCAACTATAAGAAGAAACAGTCCACTCCAAGCTGCCCATCTTCTATCAAATAAGGCTTAAGTGAGATAACGCACATGTATGAAAGTGTAGGCGCCCTGACAGTGGACTTGATAGTAGACTGTTCTCTGTCACACTCTTCTGCTTTATTGGGTTTATAGCACTTACTAGGTCTTGCAATTCTATAGTTTCCCAATTTGTTTATTTGTTTGTATCCCCCCACTAGAAGTTAAGGTGTGTTAGAGTAGGGACCATAACTTTTCTGTTCATCAATGTATCTATCCCTAGAACTTAGAATGACTGCTGCTTATCATAGTAATTAATAAATATTTTTTGGATGCTGAACATATTATCCACTCTCAAATGGGCTTCTAAGTGATAGAAAGCCCACTGGGAGAGAATAGGACAGAGCAGAACTGAGCTGCGCCAACATAACGAGGTGGATGCCTAGCCTACCCAGTGGCCTTGAGCTCAACGTCATTCAGCTTAACTGTTCTGTAAGCCTTCTTCCTTTGTTTGTATCACTCTCCTGATACTCTTTGCCTACCTGGTAAATTAGTCATTCTTTATGGCCCAGTTTAATTTTCCTGAGTCCTGTGAAATCTCTTCAATTTATACTGTCTCCCACCTCCAGACAGAGTTAATCAGGCTCTTTGGTATGTTCATACAATACTTTGCACCTATCCTGCTTTAATTATAGTAAGAGTGGTTTTCCTGTTTTGTACATTGCTGTGTGCCATATACAATGCCAACTATCTATATGCCCTTTCCCTTTTAATACTATGGTAATCTGTCAGGAAGGTATAATTATCATTCCCATTTAACAGATGAGGAAAACTGAGGCTTAGCAATTTTAGAAACAATCTTGCTCCAAGGCATACACAGAGCAAGTGGTATAACTAGGATTTCAGGATGTGTATGATTGATTCTGAAGCCAGAGTTTTTAACTGCTGGGTCTTCAATAAGCCAACTTAGTGACAGTTGGAATGACCCATAGTCTTTACATAGTTCCATCTCATTTTGGGCATGGAAAAGCTGAGACTAGTTACAAAGTTAGAGCAGTATTTGCAGTGAGAAAAAAGTCTTACTCTAATATCTAGGCTGTCAAATTTTGAGGCAGCATGG
This sequence comes from Cacajao melanocephalus, assembly GCA_963573385.1. Taxonomy (NCBI): domain Eukaryota; kingdom Metazoa; phylum Chordata; class Mammalia; order Primates; family Pitheciidae; genus Cacajao; species Cacajao melanocephalus. Next base: position 6,501 of record CAUYLG010071180.1, on the reverse strand, counting down.
AGCATTACATCTTTTACTGGGCCGTATCACCTTCTTTTTTCAGTAGGTATAGCTTTTTACATTCCAAGGCATATTCAATAAACTTATTCAAGCACCCTCTCCCTGGGCATGATGCAGTCTTTTGCTTGGATTCTGTGAAGACTGTTTTTTGTTTTTTTTTCCTACTATATGTTTTAGGTCACATTGAGGAAATTACCTTTAACTGAGGAAAGTCCAAGCTCTCTTCACATTTAAAATTATTTTAGAAAGTTTGCCTTGTCTTATGGAAGGGGCTTCTCTGCAGGACTTTGTGATGGTAAAGAGCAACCTTATCTGCAGTGGCTCAGATGTTTTGGGAGGCCCAGAGTTTGGACATGCCCTGTAAGACAGCAAGGGTAAGGCCGAGCAAGCAACTCACTGCAACAGCTACAGAGCCAGGGCTGTGCTGCCATATCTAGCTCACACTCTCACTGTGATTCATTTCTTGGAGAAGAAAGGGGTCATGGTGTGATACAGCAGTGCTTTAGGGTGGGCTGTTTGGAATCTTTCAGGTCCTGGGCTTCTGCAGAGCCAATAGCAGGAGGATGGGAGCAGGCATGTGGGGACAAATCAATTTGATTTAACAAACACTGAGTGTCTGATATACATGAACCCCTGGCATGACATTATCTATGAGGGGGTAGTGGAGTAAGCTGAAAACTCTGAAAGGCACCAGGAGATGTTTCCGTTTTCTTCCTGTTTGCTTTTCACATACATCAAGAAATTCATTAAGTTCTAATCTTTGAGGAGCTTACAATCCAACAGGAAAGCTAAAAGGGCACCCAAATGTATGTAAGGTCACCTTAAACAAACTGAGTGCTAAGGATAATGCCTATATTTCCAAGAGGATTTAGGAAGGAGAGTCAGTGCCCAATTTAGGCTAGGCATAGGGGCAATCCAGGAACAATTCACGGAGGAAGTGATGCTAGAGATGGGTCTTAAGGCATGGACAGCATCTCAGAGAGGAGAGAAAATTATCATTTGTTAAGGGATTGTGCTCTGCTAGGAAAATGTGTCTGAAGTGGGACTTCATGAATCTATCAGTGAAGCTGTTAACTTCAGTCTTTAAGATGAGGAACTTGAGGCTCAGAAGGATTGAGCAAACTGCCCAGACCATACAGGAAGGAAGTAACATAGGCAGGATTCAAAATGAGATGAGTGTGAACCTGGAGCTGGTTGGTGTGTCTTTTAAGGCAGAGTGACGGGGGAGCTTTTCCAGATTCATGGAGAGTATAGAGGGCAGCATGAGCTAAAATACAAAGGTGAGACTGATGGAGGTACTGCTTATGGACAATGGGATATCCATTTTGGGTTGGAATTCAGTTTGTGTGAGGTAAAGGAGTTAGCAGTGGGGGCTGTGTGTGGCAAGCTAAGAGTTTTGTATTATATTAAAACCTGGCATTTTCAAGAGAAGGGCAGCCCAACTGCAAAAATGAGTGAGGTAGATCCATATGCACACCGATGAGGTATTGCTGAGTGACAAAAGGGAAGTTGCAGAACATGGTGTTTAGAATAATCCCATTTTTGTAAAACAGAAGCAGCTTACTACAGTAGCACAGTAGCTAAAGGCTCTCTGAAGGCACACTTCCTGGATTCCAATCCCTCACTGACACTTCCAAGCTGGGTGATCCTAGGAAAACAATTAAACCTCATCTGTACAATGAAATGAATAATACTATGTGATTTATAGGATTGTTCTCAAGGTTACATGGGTTAAGTTCTATCAAGCTCTTAGAAAGGTGTCAGGCTTATAGGAAGCACTCATGTTTTTGTTATTATTATGTTATTAAAATCATTTAGGAGGATGAATATCAAACTGTTAAGTGATTTATCCTAGGAAGTAAGATTTATGTGTATTTTAGTTTCAAGCATATCTCCCTATGCTGTTTAATATTTTACAACAAATGCATATTTATAACATTAAAAACAAAATAAAGGAAAACAAAATGACAAACCAGCAGGTCTATTTTAAGAGTTGATATTAAGAGACTTTATTTCTATTGTATTCTTTTTCCCTAGTAGCAATAGGGCTGGTAGGGACACATTGGAAAATGTCTCTGATGTCACTCAGAGAGCTATTGGAAACAGGTGCCTGAGACCGCATTGTCTGGATTTCCCACAGCCACGTCAGGAGTGATGCTGATGGCTGTTAAGGAGGGCTAGCCCTTTCTGCTCCCCCTGACTCGTCTGGGCTGAATGAGGTTTTCTGGCCTAGAGTTGTTATGAGAAACCTGCTTTGAAGGTCTTCTTTGGGAGTGGCAAATCTGGGGCATGCAGTGAGACCTTTAGTGCTTGAGGTTGAGCACATACAGAAGATAAGGAAGACGGGATATTCCTGTGTGTCTGGGGGTTAGAGAATGCAACTAAAAATGTCTTTGGTCTGAGTATAAGGACCAAGATTTAAAAAAATTCTGTTCCTGGGCCAGAAATTATGCTGCCCTTCTTCCTGACCTACTGACTCAGTCAGAAATTCTCTCCCACAATCCCAGCCAGCTTTCTCAATGAAATGATCTTGGTTACAAGACAGGTGGGTCAAAGAAGAAAGAACCCTCGGTGGCTGACAGTCTCTACTCTTTGACAGATCTCTAACTGCATACCTTATTGATGGGGGTGGGAGCTACTGCAATTTCTCCTTTATGTCAAGGATAGAGATTTAGAGCTCTTATCTGCTTATAGCGCATGTTAATAACTTTTCAACTATGCAGAACCACCTGCAAGAGATTAGCTCTTGATTTTCTAGAGAGGTAAATTCCTATCTTTCATCTCTCTCATCCAGTTTAGTCTCCTTCTTCCTCCTTCCTAGTTCATTCTTAGAGTAATAGTGGCAGGGTAATGGTGAAAAGAGTGTTTTCTACAGTCACACCCAATTTTGAATCCTAGCTCTGCCTTTTCCTAGTTGTCTTACCTTGGGCAAGTTATATAGCCTCTTTATGTATCAGTTTTGTCACCTGTAAAATGGAGATAAGAATAGTACTTTTATAATAGAACATAATAGTATTTTTTTGAGAATTATGAGATGGGGTATGTGATGTTGTTAGCATAGTGTCTAGCATTCAATAAACACTCAGTAAATACTAACGATTATTTTTAATAAGTTGTTGAAGTTGGGGCTGAGATGGGGCATCATGAGGGAAGGCAGAGGAGAAGGCTCAGGAAGAAAGGAATATCTGTTTGCAGTATCTATCAACATATAAGATGCATTTGCTCTGTGCCCCAGCAATTCTGTTTCTTGTTCTTATTATCTACCTGGAGAAATACCACGTGTTCATAAAGATGTAAGTACACTGTAATTATTGGAGCACTGATTGCAGTGGGAAAATTAGAAAAAGTATAAGTGTTCACCAATAGGGGACAGCTAGAAAACAATGAGACATCCATAACATCAAATGCTCTGCAGTGGTTAAAAGAGTGAAGTAGAACTGTATGCTTCAACAAGTAAGGCTTCCCGAGACATGTTAATATGTGAACAAAACAAATTTCAAATTATATAGAAAATACGATTCCATGGAATAATTGTATATTTCAACAGTTATATACACATGTGTATGAAATGTATATGTAATATATATATATGAATTAAAAAGTTATCAAGAAGGATAACAGTTGAAAGGGACTTAGAGGTCTTTATCAAACAGGATCTCAGGCTTAGGTGTAGTATTAGAATTTCTGAAAAAGATAATGTATGCATACATTATACAATTAAACATGATCAAGAACAGAGAAACAAATGCCTATCTGTCCAAGAGTAGGAAGAATAAGTCTATGTCAAACAAAAGTCCTGATGAAAAATTCCCAGCTCTTTTTTTCTAGGTTTCTTTTCACTTCTGTTATCCGTGGGTAGAGGAGGAGGGTTATTAGACTGATAGCTGTACCAGCTCAAAGAGGCTTCATGAATATATTTCTATCTGTCTATCTCTAAATATCAGTATGGTGAGTGAGGAGCAAGGAAATCTATATTTGAATCCTGGTTTTACTCTGAGGATAACAGCATGGTCACCTGCTGTTACCAAAAGGCAAACCAGCTTTTTTCTTTAAGTGTCAGTTTTCTCACCTCTAAAATGGGGATACTAACCATTATCCTGTATCTAATTTTTAAGGTGATTGGGCAGCTTATATGGGATCATGGATATAAAACTTGCTATAACCTGTAAAGTGCTTTTTATAGGACAGTACTGCAAATCTGCCTGGCAGCCAGTGTTGCAGCAGCCTTGCCGCATTCCTCTGGAGCTGGAGAATGTTGCAGAACTGAGCACACAGCAATAAACACGCAGCTCTCAAAAGGCTGAAGATCATAGCAGTTACTCTATTTGGTGTATAAAATACTAATGTAATTTTTGGAAAGGCTGACAGGTTAAAGGGATAGCAAAAAAGGAAGAACATGGTCCTGAGGTCACACAGGTGGTAGAATGTGGCAGTGGTCTCTGAACATCTGGGAGTTCTAAGCAAGCCTGTAGCTATGCAAGGTTGAGAGTACAATGTACACAGGAAGACTGGTAAGTGAGATCATCTTTGAAGAAAGAAACCACATACCCTCTCCTTCTGACCATCTTGATTCACCTCCTTTATCAATCTTGACACTCTCATTGCTGTGTCCCAGGGCCAGGATTTAAACCCATTGCCTGGTGCCCCCTCTCTTTATCTAACATCACATAGAATTCAAAGCTGTGTGAGTGAGAGCTTTTGGTGCACCAGGACTTCAGAGACCAGGCCACCGGTTTGGGGATAGGGATAGCTCCCTGAGGAACCCTCTTGAAGGGTGAGTGTTTATGAGAAAGGACAGAGTGTGAGAGGATTGAAGGATAGAAAGTGCAGTGGCAGAGTTAGGGCGTATGTGTCATCTCTATAGATGACATGTAGGGGAGTAAGTTTGGGGACTATGTATAGCTTTGGGAGCTCTGTCACCCACTCTGTAAACTTGAGGAAGTTATCCCCTCCACATCTGCAAAGTAAAAGGGTTGATCTATGTCAGGGGTTCTCAGTTTGAATGATCTAGAGCCTTGCTGTGCAAACCTTTGGGTCAAGGAAGCAACAGCATCAATCTTCTGGGAGCTTTAGAAATGCAGACACTCAGGCCTACTCCAGACCTCCTGAGTCAGAATCTGCATCTTAGGAGATCCTCAGGTAATTCTACACACTGAAGTTTGAAGCGTGGAATTAGAGACTCTTGTTGACATTATAGGTTTCTGGGTCCTCATTCTGAGAGATTCTGTTTCAGTAGTTTGACATGATCTTGAGAATCTGTATTTTATTTCATTTAATTTTTAAAATCACTTTATTGAGGTGTGATTGACATACAAAAAGCTGTACATATTTAGGAGTTGATGAGTTTAGAGACAAGTATATACACATGAAACTGTCACCACAATCTATGCCATAAGCCTATCCATCACCCCCAAAAGTTTCCTCTTGCTCTTTTGTTTATTATCATTATTGTTGTTATTTACAGTAAGAATACTTAATATAAGATCTATCCTCTTAACAGATTTTTGGGAATCTTTTTGGCAAGCCCCTCACAGCTGACTTTAACAGCCATTGAATTCTAGAGCTAAGAGTCCTTCTTACCCCAAGATTCCACGTTTCTGTTGATACTCAAGACACTCTGAAAGAAAGTGTGATTCTCTGGGGGTGAACAGGTGGAAGAGTTGAGAATGTACTTGTGAGAAAGGGAGCAGGTTCTTGTTCTCCTTGTGCCTCTGAGTTGCCCAGAATATGAGGCAAGAGAGCATGCTGCCCAGAGCTGCTGCCCATTTCACGGCTGTGATTAATGATTGTCGGCAGCTCCCTGTTAAGACGGTAAACTAATTTAGCAACGGACACTGAAAAACAGCCCAATTCAAAGGCAGAGAGTGGTAATCTAATTGCACTGAATTAGCCTCAGGAGACTCGGACAGTATCAACTTCAGAAAACCACAAAGGGATCCTTTGTCAGGAGTTTCAAAAGCTTTGGGCGCCTCAGCACCCCTCATAGGAGCTTGCATTACAAACCATAGGCACTGTGTGGATTAGCCCCCTCCTCAGCATCTCTGGGCATTGTTTCCTTCTAATGTGCTTTCCAAATGTATTTGCTGGCTGGCTGTGTGGTGTTTTCATTTTGTGTGTTAGCCTTTACAGGGAGTTGGTTCAGGGAGACAGCTGGAGTTCAAGGCTGAGAGGCCGTCAGTCCTGTGAACACCATTGGTGCCTGTGGCCTTGTCCGTGGACAAGTGCATTTTCTGGTAGTTTTTTCTGGCTTATTCTGAGGCTCTTCTCATTTCTTAAAATCAGGCTTTTATATAACCAAGGTGATTTCCTTTTATTTTTTATTTTTTATTTTTTTTTTCAGTATATTTTAACTAGTTTTTCTTTTTTTTTTTTTAATTTTTATTGTATTTTATGTTTTGGGGTACATATGAAGAACATGCAAGATTGTTGCATAGGTACACACGTGGCAGTGTGATTTGCTGCTTTCCTCCCCTTCACCTATATCTGGCTTTTCTTCCCATG
>CAUYLG010071177.1:0-16559 GCA_963573385.1 Cacajao melanocephalus | reverse complement strand
ACCATCATTCTCAGCAAACTGACACAAGAACAGAAAATCAAACACCACATGTTCTCACTCATAGGTGGGTGTTGAACAATGAGAACACATGGACACAGGGAGGGGAGCATCACACACTGGGGTCTGTCGGGGGGAAATAGGAGAGGGACAGTGTAGGGTGGAGAGTTGGGGAGAGATAGCATGGGGAGAAATGCCAGATATAGGTGATGGGGAGGAAGGCAGCAAAGCACACTGCCATGTGTGTATCTATGCAACAATCTTGCATGTTCTTCACATGTACCCCAAAACCTAAAATGGAATTAAAAAAAAAAGAAAAAAATTCACATAACAGAAAAAAAAAAGAATTTACCCTAAGGAAATAATCAGAATGTATAAAAGATACATTTATAAGTCTATTTATTAGAGCATTGTTCCCACAGTAGACTTTTTAAACATACTGTTTAATGAGAGAGAATTAAGTAAATTTTTGCCATAGATGCTTATGATGTTAACACTAAACAGACACTAAAATCTGTTTATAACAGAACCCTTAAGGGCTTGAGAAAATGGTCACAATGAGCTGCTAAAAACAGAAGCAGAAAACTGGTTGGTTTGTAATTAAAATTATGTTTTAATAATAAAAAAAAGTCAAATTCAAAATACTCAACTATTGTAATGATGGTATGTAAGTAACTTTCAACTCTAGGATAAAGGTTGAAACAAAAGTATTAAAAATTAGTATAACTCCACCAACTTGTTAATAGATACACAACATGAGCAGACATTAAGTGAAACATTGAAATATAAAATGGGACGATATAAGTACAGAACTTTTGTTCGTGATCAAAGTTAAGTATCCTAAAATAGACTAGCATAACTATATAATGTTATACTAGCATCATGGTAACTACAAAACAAAAATCTACGGTAGATACACACAAAAGATAAAGAAGAAGGAATCAAGGCATACCATTATTTTAAAAATTATTAAATTATTTTTTTTAAAACCAGCAAGAAGGGAAGAAAGGAACAATTCTGCTGAACAACTGTAACACAATGAACAAAATGGCAATGCTAAATCTATATTGTCATTAAAGATTTCCTTCAATTGCTCAGGAAGTCATTTTTCCTTCCTCTCATTTCCCTTGGCATTTTATCTACTCATTCAAAAAATATTGAGCATTTACTATATGTTCTAGTCACTTAAGGCAATTAACAGGCAAAAGTTTTAACCTTTTTGGAGTTTACATTCTAAGGAGGCAAGCAAACACTGAAAGTTGCATTTGTAGAATATGAAATAGTAATAAGCCATAAGGAACAAATAAAGCTGATATGAAAGATAAGAAGTATCAGGGTGGGAATAGAATTGAAATTTTAGACAGGCTTCTGAAGAAAACTGAAAAAGATTATTTGTGCTTGTTTTGTAGCATTTATCACTTTCCATTTTATATGTTCATTAAAAAATTATTATTATTTTTTAAAGACGGGATTTTACCATGTTGGTCAGGCTGGTCTTGAACTCCCAACCTCAGGTGATCCGCCCACCTTGGCCTCCAAGGTGCTTGGATTACAGGCGTGAGCCACCATGCCTGGCCAAAAAATTATTTTTTATTGTAGTAAAATATAGCTTACATTAAATTTACCATTTCAATCAATTAAAAATGTACAGTTCAGTGGAATTAAGTACATTCACACTTATGTGTGAATACATATACTTATGTATTTTTATTATAGTAAAATATAAATTACATAAAATTTAGCATTTTAATCATTAAAAAATGTATAGTTCAGTGTTCTGGAGATTCATATGGGTGTTGGTTGCACCTAAGTATGAATGTACTTACCCAGTAAACAATAGCTCCCCACTTCTCCCTCTTCCCAGCCCTGGTAAACACTGTACTACTTTCTGTCACTATGAATTTGACTACTCTAGGTACTTCATAGAAATGTAATCATATAATATTTGTCTTTTTGTGTCTGGCTTATATCATTTAGCATGTCTTCAAGTTTCATCCATGTTGTAGCATGTATCAGAATTTCATTCCTTTTAAGATTGAATAATATTCCATTGCGAGAATATGCCAGATTTTAATTATCTATTTATCTGTTGATGGATATTTGAGCTATTTCCACCTTTTGGCTTGCGAATAATGCTTTTGTGGCCAGGAGCAGTGGGGGTATGCCTGCAGTCCCAGCTACTCGTGTGGCTGAGGCAGAAGGATTGCTTGAGCCTGGGAGTTTGAATCCAGCCTGGGCAACATAGTGAGACCCTTTATTTAGAAGAAAAAAACAAGCAAAAAACTCCTAAATCACCAGATTCTTTAGTCTTACAAAGTAGCAATAATGATGATGATAATGATAATAATAACAATGCTATAAACATGGATCTACAAACATCTATTTGAGTCTTTACTTTTAATTTTTGTGTGTGTATATACCCAGAAGTAGAATTACTAGATCAAATAATAATTTTATATTTAATTTTTTGAGCAACTTCCATACTATTTTCCATAGTGGCTATACCATTTTACATTCTCACCATCAATGCATAAAGGTCCTGATTTCCCCACATTCTCACCAACATTTGTTTTGTATTTAAACAAGTGTTTAAATAGAAACTTGTTTTTCTATTTAAACAAATGCTGGTGAGAATGTGGGGAAATCTTAATTGAAAACATTTTTTCAATTAAATGATGTTGACAGGATTAGAAAATGAGATTACTGTAAATGTTATATTACACAATGCACGTAGTAAAAAGAGAATAGTCATCCTGATGGATGTAAGGTGATATCTTAGTGTAGCTTTGGGTTGCACTTTCTCAATGATGTGTGATGTTGAGTATATTTTCATTTACTTATTGGTTTTTTGTATATTTTCTTTGGAGAAGTGTCTATTCAAGTCCTTAGCTCATTTAAAAATTTTTTTTTATTGTTGTTGAGTTTTATAACTCCCCTATATTTTGAATGTTACTCCCTTATCAGATATGTGATTTTTCAAATACTTTATTTCATTCTTTGAGTTGCTTTTTTACTCTGGTGACAGTGTCCTTTGATGTCCAAATTTCAAAAATTTTGATGAAGTCCAGTTTATTTTTTTTCTCTGTTGTCTGTGGTTTTTGTTCTTATCTGAGAAATCACTGTCAAAGTCAATGTCATGAAGCTTTATCCTATGTTTTTGTCTAAAAGTTTTTTAGTTTTAGATCCTTAGGTCTTTGATCCATATTGAGTTAATTTTTATATGTGGTGTTAGGTAAGGTCCCAAGAATGTCTTTTGTGTGTATATAACATGTATTCATTTTTACTACATTTAATAGTTTTTCCTATTTTAAGGCCCCCTGAGGACAACACTGCCTTATAATCCTGTATAGCCATATAGTTCTGTGCGTTTAAAAAGAGCTTAATGTACTCTTTTTAAAAAAATGAGTGCTTTATGATTACTGATCACTGAATCAAATTGAAAATATTAGTCACTCTGCACCTTGATTATAGGACCCAGCATGTAAGAAGTATATTTTAGATGTTTATTGAATTAAATAATTGAATATATTCTTATTCTGAGAGATTTTATTTTCAAAGGAAAACATTTTTTCAATTAAGTGATGTTGACAGGATTAGAAAATGAGATTACTGTATATGTTGTATTACACAATGCACATAGTAAAAAGAGAATAACATAAATGCCAGAAAATAATTTCTATAGCTATTTTCAAAGCAAATACTGGATTCCCACTTTAAGGTGGTGAATTAAAACTAGAATTCATTTTTCTCTTCTCTGAATTGTTTGAAGTAATTTTTAAAAACCTCCCAAAACACAACAGCTCTGGAAACCAAAACAAAGTGATGTGATAGTTATACAAAAATGGTCCCAATGAACCACGCTTGTTGGTACTTATTCCTCTGTGTAGTCTCCTCCCATATTGCAGGTGGACTTTAATCAATAAAATGCAGTGACAGTGATGCTGTGCCATTTTGGATTTAAGCCTTTAAAAGGCCTAGCACCTTCCTTTTTTGCACTCATGAAAGCAGGCCATCATGCATGAATCCAGCTACCATGCTGTAGAAAGAGGTCATGTGTAGAAACCCTGGAGGATGAGATACCCCCAAGGATGAGGAGAGGGGCCATGTTGGAAAGCATCAGGTTGCTAGACACGTGAGAGAAGTCATCCTGGATGTTTCCATGCAGCAGAGCCTCCAGAGGACTGCCGTCCTAGCTGCTCTCTGTCTATGACAGCGTGAGAGACTGGAGGTGAGACCAGAAGAACAGCTCAGGTAAACTTAGTCAACACAGAGGCTCATGAGATAATACATCGTTGTTTTAAACCACTAAGTTTTTGGTATATTGTACTCAGCTATAGTTCTGAAAGCTACAAAGCATCTGGAAATAGATTGACAGAAAAAAAAAAACCGTAAATTTTTCTATATGAGTTCAAAGAAGAAAATTCCAAGCTCAGAGCCCAGGCACTGCTGTCAGGAGCCAGCCCTGAGCCAATTCATAGAACTGGAGTCTGGGAAGTGAAGTGAAGAACTTCAGAAATTGCTAGCCTTCACTTTGCTAGATGTACTTGTTAACTAAGAGATTTGCCACAGTCAGTTTCTAAGTTGGGTGCTAAGGAATTTGGTGGGATCAGTGCCCCTTCAGATTGCCATTATACTTTGAGTATGTCACCTCCACAGTAACTTCCCACAGCGTCTCTTAAGATCCAAAGACAGAGGGTGGAATATTTGACAATATTAGGAGTGTGGGTGTGGGCAGAAACATCAAAACAAAGAATTTGGAGAGCTTTATGCTTTATTTATTATACTCGAGGGAGTTTCTAAACTGCCTCTAGGGAAGTGAGTAGCTGAACCCGATTCAAAGAGCAAAGGTTGAGCCTTACTGAGCTTGTCGTTCTCACCAAATAAAGGAAGAAGTGAAAACAAACAAAACCACAATGGGAGAGATCTTTTAGCCAGTGCAATAATAGGAGCTATCACTTACATGCCATTTACCATGTGTCAAAGGCCACTGTTCCAATTCACTCGCAACCTTATAGAAATCTGAGGTAAAGAGGTTTGTGGTATATGAATGGCAGCAGCCTGATCTTAGAGTTATAAATACAAGGCGATAAAAATGACATTTCAAATCAGTGGGAAAAGAATGGATTCCTCAATAATAGCAGGTTTCTAATGCAGAAATTAGGCCAGTTATAGGTAGGTAAAATATTCCAGCTACCTTCATGCATAAAAATATAAAGAAAAATTAAAATGAAGACAAAGATAAACCACATGCTATGTTCATATCTCTAATTAAAAGAGTATGATTACAAATCAGTAAAAAAAAAAAATTGAGTACCTTAAACTTGCCAAATTATATGGACAGACAACGAACAAATGAAAAATACAAATGGACAGTAAATACACATTTGAAAAAGCACTCCAGCTGGGCACAGTGGCTCACGCCTGTAATCCTTCCCAGCACTTTGGAAGGCTGAGGTGGGCAAATCACCTCAGGTCAGGAGTTCAAGACCAGCCTGGCCAACATGGTAAAATCTCATCTCTACTAAAAACACAAAAGTTAGCCAGGAGTGGTAGCACATGCCTGTAGTCTCAGCAACTCGGGAGAGTGAGGCAGAAGTTGCAGTGAGCTGAGATCATGCCACTGTACTGCAGCCTGGGCAACAGAGTGAGACTCTGCCTCAAAAAGCACTCCAAGGCTGAGACTCCAAGACTGAAGATTGCTTAAGCTGGGGAGGTCAAGGCTGCAGTGAGCCATGATCATGCCATTGCACTCCAATCTGGGTGACAGAGTAAGATCCTGTCTCAAATAGATAAATAAACAAAAATTTAAAAAGCGTTCCACTTCACCAGTATTCAAACTCAACAGAAGTGATAACATATTAGTTATCGCATACAGAACTCACGAGGAAATAATTTGAGGCAATATGCCTTATTCATATCAAGTTGGAAGATGTCAGACAAGGTAATGCTGGAACAAAATGGAACAAATCTGAATATTGAAAAAGATTATGTGATGAAAGTGACAGTCAAAGAAAAAGAAGACTACTCGGTTAAATTATATTGGGACCATTAATTAAATGAAAAAAAAATCAGTTAGATTTATATCCTATACCATAGACTAAAATCATTCCAAATAGATGAGGGGCTTATGTGTGAAAAATGAAACCTTTAAACAACTAGCAAGAAGTAGAGGTGAATATTTACCTTATCTCAAGATCCCTATCTTTCTGAGTACAAAAATAAGGAATAAATTATATGATAAAAGACGTAAGCTGGGTGCAGTGGCTCATACCTGTAATCCCAGCACTTTGGGAGTCCAGGTGGGTGGATCACCTGAGTTCAGGAGTTCTGGACCAGCTTGGCCAACATGGTGAAACCCAGTCTCTACTAAAAATATAAAAAATTAGCCAGGTGAATCACTTGCACTCGGGAGGCATAGGTTGCAGTGAGCCAAGATTGAGCCATTGCACTCCAGCCTAGGTGACAATAGTGAGACTTGTCTCAAACAAACAAACAAACAAACAAAAAGATTTAATAACATTAACATCTATAACATGCCTATTTAAAAAAATAAAAAGCAAAAACTAATTGCAATAATATTTCGTATATAACATAGTAAGATAATACTCTTTATTGTTATCTTGCTAATCAGGTTAAATATCAAAGGGATACAGTTTTTGACTTAATTGGCCAGGATTTGTATTAAAGTGGCAATACTCAATGTAAGCAAAGATGCAAACAGATGGAGATTTTCCTGTGCTACTGATAGACTTATAAATAGTCAGTATTTCTGGAAAGTTGTCTGGAAATATGTGTAAAAGGTCATTAGAACTGTTGTAGTTTTTGACATAATAACTAGGAATTAATCTTAAGGAATTAATTAATTCCTGCTTCTAGGAATTAATCTTAAGGAGATATTCAGAAATATGAACTTTTTTTATAAATAAGATTCATATATCATCCTCAAACATAATAGTAAACATTAAAATATGGAAATAACTCAACTGTTCAATGCTAGAACATAGCAAATTATGTTATATTCACTTGATAGAGTTGCTTACTCATTGTACATCATGATTTTGAAGCATATTTATTGACATATATAATGCCATTCATTCATTTGTTCATTCAGCCAACCTGTTTTGGTGACTAACATATGCTAGACACCGTTAAAGGTGCTGATTTTCATAGGGAAAGGCTGTTCTCTGGAGCACACATGCAGGAGAGGACAAAAAATAAATAAGCAAACAGATATATCACTTATGTGATATGTACCCTAAGAAGAAAAATAAAATCAGATTAGAGGAGAGCAAATCATGTTAAGATATGATACAATGATATCATGTTAGGAAATACTTATTTAGCATAATCCCAGGTTTGTAAGGTAATGAACCATTGCCACCACCGCCAGTACAATAAATAGATGTACATAAAGATGTAGAAAAATGACTTGAAGGAAAAAAGTTAAAATGTTAACCATGGTTAGCTCAGGGTGGTAGAACAGGTGATTTAAAAAAAATACATTCTCATTTTCCCAAAATTTTGATAATAAACATTTATTTTGTATCATAAACATAAACCACAATATACATTAAAAGATTCATTTGATGTGTTTAAAATATAAGTATTATATTTATATATACATGTTTATTGTTAAGTCTAATTACTTTAAAAAGAATATAATAGTCTTTATGATGTTAAGCATAGAGTTTGTAAAAAGAAATCTATTTTGGAAATATTCTTTATCTCTGTAAATTTAGCACAAATCATGTTTTTGTCTCTTGCAAGCTCAGAGGCATGATTTTTCAGTATCACATAGTAAGCATATTCGTCTATTGGGGCAAGCCAATATTTAGCAAGCTCATCAGACTGGGATACAAAGCCAATTCCTGTTTATTATTTAGATGAGAAAGAATGCTAGCACATGGGCTGGAATACAGGTTGATATAAGCAACATATTTTCTCCATGAAGCCATGGAAAAGTTTTTATTATTAGAAGGTTGTCTGGAGAGCCTAAAATTAGAGCAAGTAGGTGGTAGTTTTATGATTTGATTGTCTAATGAAATGTTTCTCCAAGTGTAGGTCCATGGACCTACATCAGTCTCATCAAGGATGATCATTAAAATGCAAGTCCTAGACACTCAGCCAAACCTACTGTATGGAATCTGCAGGTATGAACCTGGAGTCTGCATTTTTAGCAAGTATCCAATGTGATATTTATGTGCATGGAAGTTTAGAAACCACTGGTACCTAGTGCCAGTGGAACGAGGATAGAAAGTAGCAATGCACCACCTTCTCCATATGGAAGACCTTGCCAACAGGAAATTAGCACCTTGAGGGTGTTGGTAAGACTTACATTTTCCTAAATCTACTTGGGGAACATTGCTGATTTGAAACTCGGAGATTCTACTTTTCTCTGATTCCTTAACTATTTATGTTAATGTCATTTATTTACTGTCAAGTCATGGTAGAAAAATCATTCTTTTGCTTTTCATATCACTGCCTAGATTTATATATTTGTATATATTTTTACAGAGGTGTAATGACATACAGTGACAGTTTGACATACAGTGATGAGATCTGACCAGTGCATATACCCATGTAACCAATACCCCAAATGAAAAATAGAGTGTGCCATTATCCTAGGAATCTCACTAGTGTCCCTTTTCATCCTGTCACTGCCCCTATCTGTCCTGACAACCACTATTATGGTTTCTATCCTCACAGGTTAGTTTTGCCTGTTCTTGAACTTTATGAAATGGTGTACTAATTTAGAGAAAAATTCCATAACCATTATAAAAGGCAGTGATACCCACTTTTATGAGGAGGCACTCTAAAAATTCTTAGGAAACTCCAACACATTGCAGTTTGCTTTCTTAAAGGTGGAATACCTTGATTAAGTAACTTTCTTTACCTGGAGATACACACAGCATCTTGCTGAGGACCTTAGAAACTGTCCTTCTACATCTAGTTAGCTAGTTTTAAGCCTTCAGCTGGACATATCCAGTTGAAAAATTCTGATAATAAAAGAGAATATGCAGAAAATCCAAAAATGGAATCAGTTCTTCTCACCCTAATGAATTACACTCTCAAGCTCACTCCCAAGGTTCTGCAAGATGAATTTGAAGATCAACTGGCTGAAATGCAATTCATAATACTTAGGAATAAGAAAATTTGGAAGTTAGCAAATGTATGCTCTTTGGTTCCCAGACTGTGGACCAGGAACTTTGATCCTAGGTTAGATTTCAAAGAGGATCGGTAACATTTTCCCCAAACTTGGATTTCAACATACTCTTATTTACCTTTTCAGCCCTACAATCACAGTCCTTGACAGGGCCTAAAAGAATGTGACATGCTTGAGAAATAGTGCATACTTTCTACCATCCATTATCATAATCCCCTTGGCCCCATAACACTCTCTCTGGTCCTTCCCATTTTTTCATGCTTTGATCCTACCAGGATTTTAGCATCCCTGCTACTATTTCTGTTGTTCTTTGCCACTCTTATGCAGTGATCATTTACCTCCATCTTTCTGAACATCCATTCTACATCCTCACTTAAAACGCTCTGTGCCATCAGTAGTTGCTTTGAGAATCTCTCCATCTCTCTTTTCTTCTCATTGGAATTACCCAAAGCAATGCTTCTGAGTGCTTCTTAATACTGTTTTCTTTTCTAGAAACTTGTGGAATTATGCCATATTTTCTTAAAATATTTTGAAGTCTAACTTACTGAAGTCCTGTATCCACCTTTGTTCTAGCTCAATCCTACCCTCCCCTGAAGATGACAGGCACATTCTCTATCTGTCATCCTTTCCACTCTGCCAAGTGGCTTCTTCCTATGTATTGGAATCAGTCAGAGCACAGTTATTTTTATTCCTTCCTCTACCTTCCAGGACATGAAATTATTAGAGAGGCAAGTGAAAACCTCTGCTTTTATCTGAATGAAGTATCCTGAATTTTATCCTTGTGAATCATGTGTACTGTGCCAATTTTGTGGCTTTCCTCCATGTGGCTCAGCTGTGCTTCCACAAAAACATCACTTCTGTTCCTCTGTCCTTTCATCTTCATCCAAGTGTTCAGGGATTCCTCTGAATCTATTGTTACCACAGCCTACAGTGCTGCTCCTCCTCCTCTCAACAGGTCTTTTGTACAGAGCCCACCCTTCTATTGCTATGTTCCCATGGATCTGTTCCAGCCTGCCAACTCTCAGTGGCATCTGTGAGGTCTTGTTTGTCACCCTGTGCTGTAATCTCAAGGTTACCATGTTGTTCATGTTCTGTGCATGATATCTGGACATCTGCTGCCTATGTTTTGTTTCTGATGTCCTTCCCAACTGTTTTCTCATTGAACTACTCGGCACCTCCCTCACTGTTGAAATTCTTCCCAGGCTCTCGTTAATATCATCCATGGAAACCCATTTCAGTTTTATCTAGGTGTTTTTTTTCTCCTTTCCCATCTGTTTTCCATTTACAGCCCTTCTGGCCAGATGAGTTAGTCTCTGACTAAACACATTCTTTTCAGTCTTTGAAAAATTCTCTCCACTCTTAGCCAAATAGCCGTCATTCCTACATTTGAAGCTACAGCCTTAAAAGCCAGCACCAAATATGTACCTAGTCATTCATTTTTCGTATTACATTTTTATTCTCAATGTTTGTGCCCCTAAGTCTTTTATTTATGTTCCAGACTTCACAGCATCTTGTGATGCTTCTATGTTCTATTTCGATGGGTTTTCACTTCCCTATAACTTGGTAGTAGATGACTTTGACCAGCCTCAGTAGGTTCTGCCATAGGCTAGATTCATACTCCATGAACATAATACCCACTTCTTACATGGTTTGGTTGTGTCCATTTACATGTACTATAATATCCCTTACCAGGGAGTCCCCAAGTCCCAACATGTGACTTTTGCTCCATAGCTTTACCATTACTATGTCCTCTTCCTCTGTGGGAAAGGAATTTTAAAGAGGTGGTAGAGTACAGTAGAAAGAAGGCTTGCTCTAATACTACTGGGTAGCTGAAAAGAACAAATAGCTGAGAGGACTCTAAGCCTCTGCTTCTTCATCCTTTAGGTGGGGATCTCATACTGACTTTGCAGGGTAATTATGATGATTTCATAAGAAATGTGAAACCACTTTTTTATTATTATACTTTTAGTTCTGGGGTACATGTGCAGAACGTGCAGGTTTGTTACATAGGTATAAACATGCTATGGTGGTTTGCTGCATCCATCACCCTGTCATCTACATTAGTTATTTCTCTTAATGCTATCCCTTCCCTAGTCCTCCCCACTCCCTGACAGGCCCTGGTGTGTGATGCTTCCCTCCCTGTGTCCGTGTGTTCAAAACCACTTTTTAAAAAATATTTTAATTTTTATTTTAGGTTCAGGGATACCTGTGCAGGTTTGTTGCAAAGGTAAACTTGTGAGTCAGGGGTTTGGTGTATACAGATTACTTTGTCACTTGGGTACTAAGCCTAGTACCCAACATTTTTTTTCCTGAACCTCTCCCTTCTCCCCTCTTCTGCCCTCAAGTAAACCCCAGTGTCTGTTGGTCCCCTCTATATGTCCATGTGTTCTTATTACTTAGCTCCCACTTACAAGTGAGAACATGTGGTATTTGGTTTTCTAGTCATTCATTTGTTTGCTAAGGCTAGTGGCCTCCAGTTTCATCTATGTTCCTGCAAAGGACATGATCTCATTCTTTTTTATGGCTGCGTAGCCTTACATGGTGTATATGTACCACCTTTTCTTTACCCAGAGTACTGTTGATGGGCATTTAGGTTGATTTCATGTCTTTGCTATTGCGAATGGTGCTGCAGTGAACATACACATGCATGTGTCTTCATGGTAGAATGATTTATAGTCCTTTGGGTATATACCCAGTAGTGGCATTGCTGGGTTGAATGGTAGCTCTGTTTTTAGTTCTTTGAGGAATCACCACACTGCTTTCCACAATTGTTGGACTAATTTACATGAAACCACTTTGTACACTAAGAGTCATACAAACATAGGTTTTAAGAATAATCATTGGATATTTAGGTTTTTACAAGCCTGCAGAGCACTGCATTTTCCCCAACCCTACATTCATTCATTTCTTAATGATGTCCTTTCCCCAGAGGATGATAGCAGGCATTGCAAAAGTCTGAACATAGCCCAAACATTCATGCCATGCCCCCTCCTTTTTTTAAAAAATTTTAACACTGTATACACAAATGTTTCTGCTCATCTCAGCAGTGTGCAAGAATATTTCTATTTTCTAGAACCCTGGGCAGTTCTGACCTCTAGCTCAGGCAAAATCCACCAAAGGCTAGCTTCATCTGTGAACTTGGCACAGTACAACCTTCTCTGCCCTAACTATGATGGGTCTGCATGATTTCTCTAATTCAGTTGTAGGACAATCATAATAACAACTAATGACTATAACAGCAACTACAATTCTCCTGTATTGAAAACCTACTATGTGTCACATGCTGTGCTAAGTTCTTTATATTCATCTATGTTTTTCAACCATTAAAAAAATCATTGCTCTCCTAAGGAGCCTTTTAAGACATATTTTTCTTAATCCCTCTGTGAAATTTTAATATTATATATATATACTGTGTATTTTTCTGAGTTCCCAAGAACCAACTTTTAGGCTGTAGAGGGAAATACTACCTGGTTGAGAATGCATGATATGTACATATTTTCTTCTCTCAATCATTCCTCAAGCAATTGCTAAACTGTTTGCTCAGTCCCTGAGCTTATTGCACAACTATTGGCTCCTGGGAAAAAACCTTGATTCAGAGGTAACGGGCACACACTCCATTTTTCACACAGGGCCCAGCTCCTAGGTCATGGCTGGGCAGACCCCAGCTTAGTGAAGTCCTGTGGCCTCCCTCTCTGTATGTACTCATTTCTTTATGACCTCCTCCCCCAGGACCTCGAATGGGATGCTGGACATTCCTCCTGAGAAACCCGAGGAAGATATTAAAAAGACAGCCACTGTTTTCCTACTGCTTGCTGCCAGGTTTCTTGGGGGCCCAGCTGCTGTGGTAAGATTTTGCAGATATTTTTAAATATACTGAAATATCTGAGGTTTCAAATGCTTCTTCAATTTTCTGACGTGTTAAAGGGCTAGAAAATGTGACAACGAGGAAAGGTAGTTGTAGAGAGCTCAGTGGAAGAGAGGGCGAGAGAGAGAAGAGGAAGGAAGACTGGTGGATTTGGGGTGGAGGAAAGAGAAAGGGAAGGGAGAGAAATTGGAATGGAAAGAGCAAGGGCCTTGGCATCTGACAACTGGCTCAGTCACTTTGTGACCCCTAGCAAGTTACTTAAGCACATTAGGACATAATTTCTTCATCTGTAAAGTGATAATAACACTTGTTTTCCAAGGTCTATTTGCTATTTGTATGTACAGTATCTAACATATAAAAGGTGCTCAATTGTGTAAACATTATGATGATTATATATACATATTGAGAATAAAGGGATTAGAATAAAGTAAATTTGCCAGTCAGTTTTTCTACTTTTAGAAAGGGTTTCTGTGTGTCAAGAAATATGGGCACAGTCACAAGGCACTCTGGGACCTCAGGAGCAAAGGCTGATGGGAGAGGATCACTGTGGAGTTTCTAAGGGGCCCAATAAAGAACACTCCTTTTCCCCACTCAAGTTTTGAGCCAATTGAGAAATAGAGCCAAGTAGTCAGCAGATGGAGGCCAACATACCTGCTACCTGTGGGGAGCTCCTTATTGAGCCAATGTTACTTGGGAAAGCATAGCTTCTTTCTTCAAGCAAGTGCAGTTCTTATCAACTAAACTTTGGGTTTTGACCAACTTGCCCATCAGCCTTAGGCAACATCAGAACAGGGCAGGCTTTGCCTCTGGAGAAAGATGCCCCTCCTGCAGGCAGCTCCTAAGGAAAGGAAAAGAGCTAAGCTATATATGACATATTTTTTCTTCCAAATTCACCAACTGGGTAAGTCAGCTTGCTTAGAGGAGTGTGGCAAGGAGCCGAAGCCAGGTGTGTTATGCTAATGGATGTCCTGCCACATGGATGAGATAAATCAAGAGTGCTTTGGGTATGAGCCTCCTGCAGCAGGCTCAGAGTCAATGTGGGAGGTGAGCAGAACCAAGAGAGTGGATGGGACTATAGAACTGGGCTCATGGTCCTATAGATGGGATACAGTAGTATGCTGGGAAATTCTTAACAATGGGCTCTGTGGAAAAAAAATGTATCAACTTAGAAATTTTATTGATACAAAGGATAAGTAGCATGCAATTTATAAATAATAATAAAATATGCAATACCCTTTATTTTAAGTCCCATATGGCCAGTTGACTCTCACAGAATGCTTTCATTGATTTTTACTGAACTCTTGTCTCCATAGTCAACTGTTGATTACAATTCGGCCATGATTTGTTAAGTGGAGTAATTTCCACCATTCAAATAACACTACAGTCAATGTAAATAACCCAGAGCATAGACAGTAGTAAAATGTAGTAAGATAAGAAATGATGAGTTTTGAGTATCACCTTTTTTTTAGTGTCAATTAATTATAAGTTTATATGACTCAAATTTTAATACTGGGGTATTTAACAGTCCAACTTGCAAAAAAGCTGAAAATGTATCATTTAGCTCCTGCTTCTATATTACCACTGAGGCATATCCTGTGGTTCTAATTATGCTTTACAGGCATAGCAAGTTAGAATTCAATCCCATCCCAAGAAAATTTTTAGGTGTCTGGAGTGGGGAGGGTCAGTTGCTTGCATGGATGTCACAGCAAGAGGAATGGCATCCAGGAGAGGGCAGTATGGTTCCAGGTGGTCCCGTATAAGGGAGTCAGCCCTCAGCCTGTGGTTACTATAGGAAGGAAAGGGGCCACTTCTGGGGGGCTGAGATTACGGTCTTCTCCCTAGGTGTGGGCCAGGGTAACAGTCAGAAAACCAAGACAGAAGTCCTGAGGTGCTATTGAATGCCAAAGGGCCAGGGGAGAAGCCTCCAGACCTAGCACCCATCTACAGGACAGGGTAGCAAGGCCCACTCCACCCCACTCTGGTGTGGCAAAGACTCATTCTGGACAGATGGTGAACTTGGACTCAGAAGTTGAGTGGGGCAGAACTTAGTTACCTGAGGTAGGGCTCAGAGCCTGCAGTTGAGAGGCCTAGCAAGGGGAGACCAATGCCAGAAATATAGCAGAATTTTCTAGTCAAACAGTTTGGAACCTTGGAAAGCAGGAGCAGAATCACAGTCCTCCAATTTCTAAACTGCTGTCTTTGCTGCACACGGGATTTGTGGTTGAGTCTTGAAGCAGGAGCAAGTACATAGCATAGCCTACCCATCAACAGAGGCTGATGTGAGAAGGTCGTTACATTTAATTTATTCCAATTCTATTGCGTATGTGCACAGTCACTTTCAGGAAGGCCCACTTAAAACTTGGCTGGGTGTGGTGGTTCGTGCCTGTAATCCAGCAGTTTGGGAGGCTGAGGCAGGAGGATCACTTGCATCTAGGAGTTTGAGACCAACCTGGGCAACACAGCAGGACCCCATCTCTACAAAAAATAAAAAAAATAGCTAAGTGTGGTGTTGTGTACCTGTAGTCCTAGCTAGTTGGGAGGCTGAGGTGGGAGGATCACTTGTGCCCAAGTGATCCTACACTCAATTTGGGTTACAGAGAGAGACGCTGTCTAAAAAACAAATAATACATACATAAATTAATAAATAAAATGTAAAGCTTCTTTTAGGAGTGTGAAAATGTTATGTTGTGGCGATTTGGTTTTTTTTCTGAGAGCTGAGGTAAATCTGGCGATCTTAAAAGAGCAAAATTGGTACCTGGGGCAATCACATTTTCTTATTAATTTAGGCAAAATGGCCCTTAAAATTTTTCTAAATTGGAGAGAGATCCAAGATGGCCGATTAACAACAGCTCAGGATTGCGGCTCCCAGAGAAAGCGCGGAGAGCGAGTGGACGCCGCACTTTCAGACGAATTTTTGTTGCCCACAGACTGGGAGATTCCCGGTGGAGGAGCCACACGGGTCGCCAGCGCAACTTTTTTGGCTGGCGCGGCTATTTTGCTAGCGTCCCAGCACGGCGCTTCTCGGTGCGGAGTATACGGGACGGGGTGCCCTTTGAGTCCGGCTCGGCTGGTCCCATCCTCACAAGGAGAACAGCAATTGGAAGTGCTGAGGACTGAGAGTTTCACAGTAAGCACAGCTGAACCGGGAAGGTCCAGCCCTGCGGGAAAGGGGCGTCCGCCAAAGGAAAACTAAGAAACAGAAAAAACTTCATCGCCGGGCAGAGAGATCCAAGATGGATGATTAACAACAACTCAGGATTTTAGCTCCCAGTGAAAGCACAGAGAGCGAGTGGACGCTGCAATTTCAGACGAATTTCTGTGGAACACAAACTGGGAAATTCCCGGCGGAGAAGCCACACGGGTCGCCAGCGCGACTCTTGGCTGGCGCAGCTGTTTTGCCTGTGCCCCGGCGCGGCGCAGCGCTTCTCAGTGCAGAGTATATGCGACTGGGTGCCCCTTGAGTCGGGCTCAGCTGGTCCCGTTCCCACAAGAACAGCAATTGGAAGCGCTGAGGACTGAGAGTTTCACAGTAAG
>CAUYLG010071176.1:0-12262 GCA_963573385.1 Cacajao melanocephalus | reverse complement strand
ATCTTGCTCTGTTGCCCAGGCTGGAGTGCAGTGGAGCATTCTCGGCTCATTATAACCTCCGCTTCTTCCTGGGTTCATGCAATTCTCCTGCCTCAGCCTCCTGAGTAGCTGGGACTACAGGTGTGTGCCATCACACCCAGCTAAGTTTTTGTATTTTCAGTAGAGACGGAGTTTCACTGTGTTAGCCAGGATGGTCTCGATCTCCTGACCTCATCATTCGCCAGCCTCAGCATCCCAAAGTGCTGGGATTACAGGCACGTGCCACCGTGCCTGGCCAAATTTATAATTTTTAATCATTAGCGCTTTGTTTGTATCTTGTCTGAGAAATCTTTACCAACACCAAGATGACGAAGATATTTTCTCATTTTTCTTCTAGAAACTTTATAATTTCAGCTTTTATTTATTAGGTCTATGAACCCATCTCAAATTAAATTGAATGCATGATGGGAGGTAAGGGTCAATTTTTTTTTTTTTTTACTACTATACATTATACAGCACTATTTGTTGAACAGATTGTACTCTCCCCATTGAATTGCCTTAGCTCCATCAAATTTTAATTGACACTGGAAGTCAATAATATTTTCTCTTTATTCACATTTTTAATTTCCATTTTCCTTCATTCTTTTCTCACATTGAGTTATTATTGGTATTTTTCTTTAGCCTAAATTTTTTTAGCACTTCTTGTAATGTAAGACTATTCATGATATAGTAACTCATTTTTTTAAATCTAAAAATGACTTTCAACTTATTTTTTGAATAATATGTTTACTGAATACAGAATTGAGATTGATGTTTTAAAGTTTCTGAAGGTATTCTGTTATCTTCTAGCCTCAGTTATTTTTGATGAATATTAGCCTTCATTTCTTCCATTGTTGTCTCCTACATAGTGTCTTTTTCTTTTTCTCTAGCAGATTTTAAGGTTTTATTTCCTTAATCTTTTGTTTTTAGAAATTGGACTATGACTACCTAATATGTGATTTTATTATATTTATTCTACTTGAATTCATTGACCTTCTCGAATTTTTAGGTTGTTTCTTCATCAAATTTGAATATTTAGCAACAGTTATTTCTTCGAATATTTTTTCTGCCCATTTCTTCTTCCTGGAACCCACATCTCCATGTCTGTTAAATTTCCTGATATTATTCTACAAGTTATTAATCTGTTTATTTTTTCAATTTTTTTTTCTCTTTTTTGTTTGGTTACTTCATAATGATGTGTTTAAATACATTCATCTTTTATTCTGCACTGATCAATTTGCTACTATACCTATCTAATAAAGGTTTTATTGTAGATTTACAATTTTAAGATCTAGAATTTCCATTTTATTCCTTCTTAGAGCTATCGTTTATCTCTTAAGATATGTCATCTTTTCACCCATCATATGAATTTTACCTTTATATTTTTAAAGATGTTTACAATATTTGCTTTAAATTTTTTGTGAATTTACAGTAATTTGGCAATCTGTGGATGTATTTCTACTGACTATGTAGAACCAAAGTTGGGCTTTAATTATATTTAGTTCACCTGTGTTTAGCCCAATCTTCAACCATCGACGATGCCACCTATTTGGTCTTATCCATATTTGAGCTAGCAAGGGGACTTGGCTGGGATTATAAACATTTTTGGTTCATATTTGGATTAAATTTCTTCATAATTCTGGAATCCAATCATGGCAAGATTTCATAGGAATCTACTTCTAAGGCTTCTTCAACCGACATTATCTTGGCAAAATTCAAGTGTGGAGGATCATAGTGGAACCTGGGGCTGAGCTACTTGCTTTGGCATTTAGACTTCTAGATCTCATTTCATCTTACTAGGCCACATTGTTTTCTAAGGCTAGATGATTTCTCCTTGACTCTAAAAATTCTCTGCATCTATAGTAGCATACTGCTCTGCTGTCTGAACAAGTGCTGAGCCTCAGATATGGAAGCTGCCACAGCACTCTGATCACCTATGAAGCATTTATTTCTTCCTAAAATTCAGTTCAGCCAGAGTTTTCTGCATCACCTACTCCTTGATAGCCTCACAGAAAAAAATATATATATTTATTTAGTCTGGTTTTTCTTGTTGTTACCATGAAAATGAAGCTCTTTCTCATTCTTCTACATCCCAATTTGAAAGACAAGTTTCTATTTATATTATGAGTAATTTTGTGAGAACAGGAAAGCAATTGCTTTATATATATTTTTCTGGACTCCAGTCCATTTGTAGACTGTTCAACTAGTTCTATATTTTCAATGGATTATCTTGGGTTTTCAGGAAATAGTATCAGAAAATAATAACCAAGTGATCAATTTATGTTCAACTTTTAAACTCCTATTTTTTATTACATTAATAGGACCTCTGCAACAGGAATAAGTGACAGCAGTGATATTTTTTTTTCTTTTTAATGCTATTTTATGTTTTATAAAGATTGATATATTTATCTACATATTTGTTCAATTGTCTAATCATCTTCATATTCAAGAAATTTTTCTTGTAAATTTTGAATCTCCCTTAAAAACATATCTATATTTTCCAGATGTATCCTTTATATAGATGATTATATTCTCATAAGAATTTTTCAGAAATTTAGGATAGGCTTTAAGCCAGACATTCTCTTTTTAGTCTTTAATAACAAGGTTAACAATTTTTTACTTTAAAAACAGATATTGATCCATGGGTTTAGAAAAGTCAATCAAGTATTACATGATGTTAAAAATAACAAAACATAACAAAACAAAAACCCAGCTAGGTACAGCAGCATATGTCTATAGTCTCAGCTACTTGGGAGCTCAAGGCAGGAGGATCACTTGGACCAAGGAGTTTGAGTCCAGCCTGGGCAAGATAGTGACATAGTAAGACCCTGTCTCTAAAACAAAACAAAACAAATAAAACAAAAAACTAACAACAAATACTAGTTAACTTTTAGCAGGAATTAAAAAAAAATTGATTAATGAAAGGAAGAAATGAAAATATCAACCTACATTAAAATATAAAACTAGAGAAAATAAACAGTAGGCGGTAACTTAAAAGATACATTAGTTCCGTCAACTTGCCTTTGCTTTCAGCAAAATACATGTTTGCTCTGAAAAATAAAGATAAATAAGAAAGGCATAATACTTATTTTAAGGGAAACCCATCCTATAGTAGAAGTATTTGCATCCAAATAACTACAAAATATTATAAAGACCCAGTACAAGAAAGATATGTAATCTACAGGTATAACATAGCAAAACAGTGACAAATTTTGTTGAAATGACAGCAAAATAATGTACAGAAAAAGTTAACAGAAGCTGTGATGGTTGAACTGGACTGTGAAGAATGAATTAAAATTCAGTGGGTGCACAATGAAGTGAAGAGCATTACAGGGCATCAGTAAATAAATGTTCATAGAAGGGAAGAAAACGCAGTCTAAGAGAAGGCACTTTCTGGAACTACCACCACCAGACTATCTCTTTCTTGCTGATTTTTGTAACTACCTGTAACTGGCCGGGCGCAGTGGTTCATGCCTGTAATCCCAGCACTTTGGGAAGTCGAGGCAGGTGGATCACTTTAGGTCAGGAGTTCAAAACCAGCATAGCCAACATGGTGAAACCCCATCTCTACTAAAAATACAAGCATTAGTTGGGTGTGGTGGCACACCTGTAATCTCAGCTACTTAGGAGGCTGAGGCAAGAGAATCACTTGAACCCTGGAGGTGGAAGTTGCAGTGAGCCAAGATCATGCCACTGCACTCCGGCCTGGATGGCAGAGTGAGATGCCATCTCAAAAACGAAAAAAAAAAACCTTCCTGTATCTGCAGTCCTCCTAGTATTCCCTCTTTATATCATAGAGGGAGATATCAAACCAAAGTGTTGAGACAAGGATGAAAAGTATTAGAATCTGGTGCTACCCCTAAATTCTCCTTCTCCTTCAGATACACTAATCAAATCCACTAATCTCAATCCTAGGGATATGACAGACAACACATTCTTCAAATCTTGCTAGGAAACATGAAATAAGTAGGTAGAGCCTGAGTTAAGAGTTATGGATCTAAACCATGTTCTTTGACTCATATTCAACAAAAAATTCCAATATTATAATCAGAATGATATGACTCAGTTTAAAGGATATCTATCTGAAACTTTGAAAAAATGCTTTAATAAACCAATAGCATTAATTGGTCAAAGACATAATTACTGAAAAACAAGACAAATAAAATATGCCAATACAACAATCAAAATATGATTTTTTCAGGAGTCTCAATGAATTGGCTCCTGAGATTAAAAAGAAAATCTTCACATAAAATTAATATACTCTATTACCTAGGTATTTTCTTATTCTTGCACACATAAAGACAGCAGAAACCCTTTGGCTTCATGATCAAATATCCCTTCTGCTTCATTCCAACCTAATCCAATTGCTCAGAGATAGATTTCCAGTGTCTAGTTGGTGCATTAGGGAATGTAAAAGTTCAGTTTCATATAGAAGTAACTCTGGTTATACAGTTTAATTTAAATTATGCAAAACAGTTCCTAAATTAGAAAAGCTTTTTCTTTTTACTTGACTGCCATTAGGTGGTGCTAGAAAAGTCTCCATTCATAAAATATTTATGGCTAACCAGCTCTATAAATACATGAATAACAAAATCTACATCGATTATACTTGACAAAATAACAATTGAAAACTAACCTGAAAATATGAGTGCCCTGGAATAAATCCCCAAACATCTAAGTTTTTAGAATACCAAAGTTGTATTACCTTATTATTTAAACATATATTATTTCTTGCTTTTGAAAATTAAATTTTTCAGCTGCTTACTACAAAATATTTCAAGAAATATTAGATTAGCATTCTAAAAATTACAATGGAAGTAAAGATTAGGATAAAAAGTAGGGAAATACTAGAGGCAAAAAAACAAGAATAATGTGCTTTAATGTACAAGAAGTTTGAGAAATGATTTCATTTTGATCTGTATAAAACAAAGAAACGTGTTTTATAAAAACTTTTGTTTTAGGTTTGGGGGTACATGTGAAAGTTTGTTACATACATGAATTTGTGTCATGGGGGTTCGATGAACAGATTATTTCATCATCCAAGAATTAAGCCCACTACCCAATAGTTATATTTTATGCTCCTCTCCCTTCCCTCCCTCCACCCTCAAATAGACCCCAGTGTCCGTTGTTCCTTTGTGTTCACTAGTTCTCATCATTTAACTCCCACTTATAAGTGAGAACATGCAGTATTTGGATTTCTGTTCCTGCCTTAATTTGTCAAGGATAATGGCATCCAGCTTTATGTTCCTGCAAAAGACATGATCTCCTTTTTCTTGGCTGTATGGTATTTCTTGCTATATATGTACCACATTTTCTTTATCTAGTCTGTCACTGATGGGCATTTAGGTTGATTCTGTGTGTTTGCTATTGTGAACAGTGCTGCAGTTTCACCCACGTACATGTATCTTTATGATAGAATGATTTATATTCTTCTGGATATATACCCAGTAACAGGATTGCTGAGTCAGATGGTGGTTCTGCTTTTAGCTCAAAGAATATTTTCTTTTCATCTTTTTAAATAATCCCCTATTTTCTCCTTAGAACAATTAAAATCCGTGGCTGTCTAAATGTTACTCTTATAAGGACTGATCATGCTTTACAAACTTCGAATGATAAAGAATCAAGAAAGTAATATCCACCAGATACTTTATGAAACATACGTACGTGCTATAGTGCTCATTTCCTGAACAGAATAGCCCATGGGTTTCTAGTCCGAAATGGAGACACTGAATTGCATGATCTCAAAACTCTGAAATAGTGCATAAATTTATAAATTAATGAAGTGAAATTGTCATCTAACTGCCATTTTATTTCTGAGTTCACTGCAAGAAACTTCTCAAGTTAGGTAATTTCCTTTCCATTATCTTATAAATGGTTTTCAACCAATGTCAGGCAAAATATTTCTAGCATGAGGAGAGGTTGGCCTGGCATTTCTGAAAGACACCAACTAGCATTTGACAGATTTAAAATAAAATCTTATTTTAGTTTTAATTTGTATTTCCAAGACAAATACTGACTTTGAACTTTATTTTTATTTTAAATTATTTTACTTTAAGTTCTGAGATACATGTACAGAATGTCCAGGTTTGTTACATAGGTATACACGTGCCATGGTGGTTTGCTGCACCCATCAACCTACCATCTACATTAAGTATTTCTCCTGACACTCTCCCTCACCTACCTCCCAGCCCCAACAGGCTCCGGTGTGTGATGTTCCCCTCCCTGTGTCCATGTGTTTTCATTGTTGAACTCCCACTTATGAGTGAGAATATTTGGTGTTTGGTTTTCTGTTCCTGTGTTAGTTTGCTGAGAATGATGGTTTCCAACTTCATCCATGTCTCTGCAAAGGACATGAACTCATCCTTTTTTATGGCTGCATAGTATTCCACAGTGTATATGGGCCACATTTTCTTTATCCAGTCTATCGTTGATATACATTTGGACTGGTTCCAAGACTTTGCTATTGTGAACAGTGCTGCAATAAACAGCACTGTACACCCAGTAATGGAATTGCTGGGTCAAATGGTATTTCTGGTTCTAGATCCTTGAGGAATCACCACACTGTCTTCCACAATGGTTGAACTAATTTATACTCCCATCAACAGTGTAAATGCATTTCTATTTCTCTACATCCTCTCCAGTATCTGTTGTTTCCTGACTTTTTAATGATCCTCATTCTAACTGGCATCTAAACCTCATCGTGGTTTTGATTTGCATTTCTCTAATGACCAGTGATGATGAGCTTTGGCTGCATAAATGTTTTCTTTTGAGAAGTGTCTGTTTATATCCTTCGCCCACCTTTTGGTGGGGTTGTTTTCTTCCTGTAAATTTGTTTAAGTTCCTTGCAGATTCTAGATATTAGCCCTTTGTCAGATGGATAGATTGCAAAAAATTTCTTCTATTCTGTAGGTTGCCTGTTTACTGTGATGATAGTTACTTTTGCTGTGCAGAAGCTCTTTAGTTTAATTAGGTCCCATTTGACAATTTAGGATTTTGTTGCCATTGCTTTTAGTGTTTTAGTCATGAAGTCTTTGCCCATGCCTATGTCCTGAATGCAATTGCCTAGGTTTTCTTCCAGGGTTTTAATGGTTTTAGGTCATGTGTTTAAGTCTTTAATCCATAGTGAGTAAACTTTTATCATTTGTGGTCATTTGTGCATCATTATTTTTGGTTTGTAAGTGTTTTTTCCACATTAAGGGTATTGTTTCATTGTCTGTCACATGTTACAGTCATTTACCTTTTTTTTAACAATTGGATTTTAAATGTTATTTTTAAATGTAAAAAGGGTATCTATTTTAAAATCTAATTTTTTTCCCCACTAATGTTGTCTTCCTTTGCTTTTCATAATTGGGCTTCCTAGCCCCAAATCTGTAACTTACTTTTATTTTCCATTCCTTTTCTATACTTTCATACTTAATACTTTACTCCATTTGTAATTTATTTTGACATATAAAGTGAGATAGGGACATATTCTAGTCTTCGTTCCTAGATACTTACAAATTTACAAAAAAAATGTTTTTTAGTAAATTCTTAAAATTCTGCTTTTAGCTACCTATCAACTCATTTACTCTTTTGTATTAATATTTAAAAAATACTGTACTTATTTTCTCTCTCCTTAAATAGATCCTGCACATTTCTGGTTAAGCCATAGTACTTATTATATATTTAACTGACATTAAGAATCAGATCATTTTCAGATTTGTTACTGATGAATTATAGAAAAAATATTTTATATATTTATAGCTAACCATCTTATTATACTTTTAATATTTATAATAGGTTTTGATGTTCCTTTTTTTGCATAAACTTATTTTCTGAAAAAAGCTGATAGCTTCATCTATTCCTTTTCAATAGGCCATAATTCTTGTTTCTGTCATTACATATGGGTTATATTCTCCAGAACAACACTAAAAAACAGTGGAGGTAATAAGCATTATTTATTGTTCCTAACTAGTAAGAATTGATACCATTTTTAAACCATTAAATAAAATGTTGACTCTTGGTTTGTCCACTGATTATTGATTCTCTTACATAACTACACTTCTAGTTTATTTTTTTTTTACATACTTTCATTCTTTCTCTCAGCGTACATTTCTTGAGTTGCTATTCTGTGAAAGGTAAGTAAAACTGACTACAATCCATTTTAAATATTTAGGAAATTTCAGGCTAAAAGCGGAAGAAAGCAGTCAGGAGTTATTACCCAGAAAGAAAACATTTTAGGTGAGTGGTAAACCATGAAGAGAGGAAAGTTCCAGTGGAAGAATTCACCAACGCAAACACCAATAGCAATCAACATGTCAAATATGAAATGCCACCAGATGCCATCAAAGGACAGCTCAGGTCTTTTCCTGAATAGCTTTTTAATCTTAGCTACAAATATAGAACAACAGGCTTATATGTGTATAAAGTTTTAAGTTAAAATGTATAGATAGATACGGTATATAGATATTAATAGATATCTATGGCTATTTAGATATAAATTTTCATAGATATATATCTATCTACATGTAGATATATATCTATATCTGTACCCATATGTATATATAGAGAGAGTTCTATCTATGTAGATATAGGTATCTATGTATCTTTCCATCTCTCTCCAACTTATCAACCCCAAATTGCCCTTGCATACCAAGAAATTTATTTATTTTTGTTTTGTTTTGGTTTTTTTTTTTTTTTGAGACAGGGTCTTGCTCTGTTGTGAGACTTGAGTGCAGTGGCATCATCAGAGCTCATTTGAGCATTGACCTCCTGGACTCAAACAATCCTCAACAATCCTCCCACCTTAGCCTCCTGAGTAGCTAAGACTACAAGCATGTGCCACCATACCCAGCTAAGTTTAAATCACTTTTTTGTAGAAACAGGGTCTCACTACACTGCCCAGGCTGGTCTAGAACTCCTGGACTAAGCAACTCTTCCTCTTCATTTTTAAATATTTTATTTTTATATTTAATACTTCACTCCAATTGTAATTCATTTTGACATATAAAGTGAGATAGGGATATATTCTAGTTTTCTTTCTTAGAAACTTATAAATTTACAGAAAAAATGCCTTTTTTAGTAAAATTTTTTTAAATTCTATTTTTAGGTATCTAAAGTGCTGGGATTACAGGTGTGAGCCACCATGCCAGGCACTGAGATATTTATGCAATTCTTAATGCAAGATCAAGATTTCCCAAGAAAAGATATATAGAAGTATATTACAAAAGAGACTTTTAAAAATCAGAGTGTATTATTAAAAAGCACATTATAAAAATATACTTGAGTTTATTATAAAAAAGTTACTTTTCTTAACTGGAATGCTTCTATCAACATCCAATAGTTGTATATTTTCATCTTTTCTTTATACAGACATTTTTTCAATTCCAATCACATTAACAGCTATACTATTTAATCTATTACATAAATACACCCCACATTAAATTCATTTTGGAAAACAATTGTGTCCTGAGTTGAAGTCATAATAGTCTAAAATAGAAACTGAATTCCATTTAATGGCAATTGAATTATGAATTGTAGAAATCTACATCAAGGTCTTGCTTGTTTTATAAAGCAAAAGAGAAACTTCAGCACGCTTTTTGTTTTTTGAAATAGTATCTATTTTACCTTGATATCTTGTAAAACTTTTAGTGTCTTAACAAGTGACTCTAGCAAATAAAAAATTTAAGCTTAGGTTAAAGCAAAATTTTAGTACTAATTATAGTTAGAATTTTTTTAATAAAATTAAATTTTTATCATTACTCTGTTCCTATAAAATTTTAAAAATGACTTTAAAAAATATTTTTATAAAAGACATTAGTTCTAGTTTCATGTTTTATACCTCACGTAAAATTCAAGTGCATGCAAAGATACATGTATAGACATATTTCATATTTGTAATTGTACATTTACATATATAAACATACAAATACTTCATGAAATCAAATTTATATTATTTTGATGAAAGAGGTTTCAAAATTGATTTTACATTGTCTACTAAGATATACTGTGTTTTATTTTGTAAAATAAGCATCATGGGGGGAAAATAAAATTCCACTAACTTGAAGCATTAGTAAAATTGCTGAGTGACCCTGACCTTGCAATGATTTCTGTGATGTCAAGCATTAAGGTAGAAAGTGTTCAATGACCCAAAAGAACATTAAAGAATTCTAATATTGAGGGTTTTACACCAAAGCCCTCTCTAGTAACAATCTCAGTGTATCCCAAGCAATTGGACCAATACAATACTTTATTCCAGACTCCTCTGGAAAAAATTAGAGTCCCAGAAATGGAATAAAAGCAAAACCATTTTTCTTATTGCACTTTTGAGTAACAGACTGTTAACTCACAATGAACTCACAATCTCTACTTCTGATTCCGACCCTACATTTTGAAGACAATGTGAGGGTCACTTCGAGGTTTTTATACAGAAGAACTCTACCTTAAAAAGCAAGGGAATAACAAAACAAAGGAGCTGCCTAACATTCCAACATTATGACAAAAAAGGAAAAAAACTAACAGAAAACATTAGACAGGATTAAGAACTTCCTGCAGATCAATACTTGATCACACATCTAATTTTGAGTGTGCTAGAATAGTCATATCATACTCCCCCTCCTTTAAACAGAGAAAGGAAAGGAAGGAGGTTCTCTTAAGGGAAGCTGATTTAGCATAACCATAAAAATGACTAAACTCAGGGCCATTACCTCCCTTACCCGACCCTACTTTATTTTGCTTGTCAGGAGTAGGGCAAGAAGTCTGCTGGCTGACAGAATGCCACCTTGTCTTTGGTAACCAAGGTTTAGTAAAGATCCAGTATTTTAATAAAATGGCATTGTGGAGGACCCTCCACAGACAAAGGACATGTTAATAAAATGAACTAATGTCCTCCTTCCAGGCCAAAAAATACCTAATAATCATTATAGTCAGACTGCAATATTTATCTCCAAATACATAGTTTGAAAATACTAAGATGCAAATAATGCATGTCAAATGAATGAAAGAATAACATCTCATAACTGTTTTAGTAGACCATATAATTATATAATCATTCTTATTATCAAGAAGTGAATCTATATATATAACTGAACACATTCTTAATGCAACTTAATTTCATTTTCTTTAGTTCACACTGATGGGGGAATTGAGAACTATTAACAGATCTGCATAGTAACAATACACATATTTGAACTTGGTTATTAATTCATTCCTCATACTTTAATCATCAGGACAGTAAAATATTAGGTATATTCAAGTCAGTTTGAAGTAAAAACTGTTTAGGAATTAGAGGAATGTTTGCCTTTGTGTAGACACACCCATTTATACACTTTTAAATGTCTTAGCTAATACAATTATATCTTCCCTCAATTAAATCACTTACAATATATGAACCATTTTAGAGAAAAAATGACTTCTTGGTCCTCATCCTGACCTCATACACATAGACACACATGCATGTGTGCAAACAGACGCACACACATATGCATGTATATTCCCCCTCCAAAGGGGTCATTTTGTTAAGATATTTCTCTGGTTAAAAAACAAGTGTGGGAGGAAGAATTTGTTGTTTGGCTTAACGGTTAAAAAACAAATACTAGAGCCAAACTTTCAATAACTAGCTTCAGCACTTTATTTTTATGTAACTTTGGAGAAATCATTTAACCTTTCTATACCGAATATACTCCTCTATAAGCAGGCAAGGATTGTTTCTTCCTTCCCAAGTCTTTTGGGAGGATTAAATGAGTTAGTACGTGAAAAATACTTAGAACTATTTGGCCCTATATAAGTATTAGCTATTAGTATTATTAAAATCTGTTTACTCTTTTTGTTCTGAGAGGTCCTCAATTTCATACAAACAGCTAAGTGCTATGTATTTTAGCACTATTTTTATCCATTACAAAACATAAAGCTTCTAACTAGAGACACCTTGAATGCCTGCAAAGTCCAAGAAGAAAGGGAACCTGCAGCTTGAGCCATCTCAAGGACTTCTCTATGGAAACAGAAGCCTTAGCATCCTCACCTACATGGTCCAGCTTCTCATGAGCACACAGTCCTCTGTCATACAGAACCTTAGTTCCATGTCAAAGTTCAGTTTAGTCCTTACTCTATTCAAGAAATGTATATTGGGGGAGAGATCCAAGATGGCCGATTAACAACAGCTCAGGATTGTAGCTCCCAGTGAAAGAGCAGAGAGCGAGTGGACGCCGCACTTTCAGATGAATTTTTGTTGCCCACAGACTAGGAGATCCCTGGCGGAGGAGCCACA